>BQNB010036675.1:30838-49962 GCA_026074375.1 Tanacetum coccineum | reverse complement strand
TTGTTCAAAATTTTCAAATCGAATATCTTTGCTCCATTCAAATCAGGATCCGATCATAAACGTGGTTTCAATTTCACTAGTCATTGGGGATAACGGCCCGGGTGATCATACTTACCCGGTTAAACATACGTATATTATATATATTATATATTATTTTTGTAAGTCTTAACTTTTTACCTTGGTTAAAGGTGAATAGTTGGAATTTACCTAAGTAATATTTTTATTATATATTTTATAGGTACGTAAAACTCGCAATCAGCCATCTATGAACATTTCTTCAATTACGGGGGTAATACAACCCACATTTAAAGGACGGCTAAAAAGGGACTGTAAACAAATCTCTTACCTAGTGATGTGTTGTCGTTGTATGGTATATTTAAGACGATTCAAGTTTTAATTTTATATTTTGCCGACTAAACCAAAAACAACACTTTAACGGGCAGTGTACCCGATCGGTAGTAGTTTCGTGGTAAGTAAGGTGTCGAACACTTGAAGCGAGGTTAAATCTATCAATTTAATTAATATTTTAGTTATATAATATATGTTAATTCTATTCTATTCTAAACCAATGTTAAACCTATGTCAGTCTAAATCCTAATTCTAACGGGAAAAGGGGGTTTTCAGCCTGAGAGACTGGCATGGTTTAGTTGGTGTCTACAATCAATTCAAGGCACTTTTACCCACGCAAGCTAATTAACAAAAGATAAAAGAGCGATCGAACCTTATATAAGAAAACTGTATTAACCATTATTAATCTGATTAGAACGTTGGTTTGTTTATTTAGTGCAATAATTTCTTCTCTCGAGGTGGCATATCATTCTTAAGACTTAGGCGTTACATCATCTTAAGACCTAGACACAATAATTCTGTCACAATTAAAGCATCCGCATAAAGCATCCTTATTTGCTGATTATAATCTATCTTAGGGATTAAAGCAATGGTAATCTTGTTAAACCCTAGCTCATAGAGACTTTACCCACTTACCGCTTAATGGCAGTTTATACACTAGTAGTCCACTTGTCCAACTATCTAATGGAATCAGAACATTACTTGTTGAATTATCTAGGTCACCTGCTAGTCAACACGATCAATAAACCATTGGCAATATCCAATTAACTAGTTAAGCCCGAAGCGTATCCTAGACACAGACTTAGAAGGACAATATTTGTGTAACTATGATTCTAGATGTATATTTTTTTTTTATTAAACTATATGGAGAGCTATCCCAGACTCTAGATCTACTTGGTCCGCTTCACTAGATCCAGTTGAATGATAGGTCGCATACAAAAGCGCGTAAACAAGTATAAATTAATAAACATAAACAAGCACTCAACGATAAATCAAGAAATCGAGATAAACAAATACCAAACATTCAGATCTTCATAATAATGGCTAATACCCGAAGGGGAAATTAGCCATTCAAAAACGTCCATAATAAATACAAGAGTAATTATTTAGCCAAGGTAAACTAACCTAGTAACGATGATACCAAAAATCGATGATTACTAAATAATTGAAATTACACGTTGTCTTCTATGGAATTGAATACGTTGCTCGACCTCTTCTGCTCTTTTTCTCCTCTAAAAATTGACTTTTGTGGTTTAGGTATCGAGAATATGATTTAGCACCCTTAAAACTCGTTTTTGAGTTTTGTATTTATAGGGTCTGGAAGTCGGTTGGATACGGCGTATTGGGGATTTCTTGGAGTAGGGACCACGCTTGATATCTTCCAGAATATTATATTGATTTTTGTTTCCATAATCTTACAGTATGACCGTATAATCCTCTGGATACGGCGTATTGATCTTTATTCCTCTGTGGTCTTTGGTGAGTGCAGGCACGGATACGCCGTATCTTCCTTGATGGATACGGCGTATTGGTCTTCAGAATAGTAATCTTTAAAATATCTTCATTTAAGCTCCAGAATGCGCGCCTTTTGCTAACTTTCACCAATTACTCCATAATTACTACAATTCTCAAATATAAACGATTAAGTAACAATTCTTTGCAATAACTATACAAAATGAGTTAATAACATGGGATAAATGATGCTATAAAATAGACGTTATTTGATGTCATCAAATATCCCCCCACTTGAATCCTACTTGTCCTCAAGTAGCCTTTAGAAGTTTATAAAAATGTATCCCTAAGGATATTTTCTGTTAAAGCACTTATTTGATCTATTACAAGTACACAACCAAACACCTCACGAAATAGGAAGATGAAAATACTCAAATCACTCAACTAATCTATGTGGTAACATGTAACTAATTCGCTCAATTGCTCGGTCATGATGAGTATTCTATCATAAGCTTGGCAAGGATACACATCTCCACCACTAAAGCTAAGGAGTAACAAGTTTATAAAGGTAAATATAGGTTTTTGTATGGAAAGGCATACGGTTTGATCATTCTATAATCTTTCACCAGAAGTACCACTCCAACAAGGCAGCTGAAGCACACATACACACCCGGAACGCCGGGATAGACATGTGTGTTCGATCACATCCCCATTCGAATTTAACCAACGGTTAGGATGAAGAATGATATAGGGTAGGAACCTTCTAACTTTCACCAAAAGTCATAAACCAACAAGGTACAAGGCATGCATACACACCCGAAACGCCAGGATAGACATGCATGTTCGTATGAATCCTCGTTCGCGTAAAACCAGCGGCTAATCATCAGGTGAGAGGGAAGTAAATTGTTGTTAAATAAAAATCAAGAAACAAATAGATTAAGACTTAAGATACAAGTTGCTAGACACTTATTTCCTGACCGTTATCATGATAAAGACACAACTATTTACAACGTCTTGATCATCGATAAAAAACAACAACCTAAGTTGGCATTCCCGTAACGGTCAACTTCCCAATCTTTCCCAAACTTTACATACTCTACAAGGCAAGTGGCGATATCTTCCACTTTGTACAATACTCTACATCGTTGATTTTTTAGACGTATCAATGAATAATCGATCCTTCGTGTAATTCCTTCGGTAATTACGAAACGATTATCTTCAAACTTTCTTTCTCTTTTTGTATTTTTCTCATTTTTTTGATTTTTTTTGCTAACTAAACTTCAAATCTCGGTGTAGTTTCACCATCTTCACGATCATAATAATTCTGGATAATTCCTTCGGTAATTCTTCGTTCTTCGGTTTCACCAATAATTGTGACGGTAGTAAAATCACATGAGTTTTGACTACTAATATACATTCCCATTTGCAATGTGCAAATTTCCAACCGCACCAAAGATAGAAAATGACACAAGACTTGGGAAATACAAACTTTACACTTTAAGCAACTAGCAACTGTAAATTAAACTTAATCTAACAGGGTAGGTTAAGGTGTAAGGGTGTAACAAAACAAATAGTTGGTGTAAATTCCTAAAGGATTGGCTCTACGGGTTGTTCTAGTGGATCATCACTCTAAAGATGAGAGTGGAAAAGTTTAAATTATGGTTAACTAACCGGTGTAGTTAGTTAATAAACAACATGTAAAGGCGATTTGGGTGTGTTAATCATAAAATTTTTACCAATTAAAACAAGTTACTCCAATTAAATCCATAATACTCATTATTGTGGTCTCGAATAGATATACCAAGCCAAGTTCTAAAGTCTACAACATCACCGGCATACGCATATTTTGTGGAATTTGGGTAAACATTTGGAAACGGAAAGGTTAAATCCTCACAATATCTAACAAGGGTTATTATGTGCGGGTTATGTCACATGTAATTTCACAAAAGTATGCTTGAATTTTTTTTAAATTTAAGCATAATTTAAGCTTTTTATTGTGAAAAATAGGACAAGTAAACATTCAAATTCCATTCCCCCACTTGAATTATACAACGTCCTCGTTGTATAGATAAAACATAGAATTCCAGAGAATATGCATTCCACCAACTTCGTCGATATTTCTTTCTCGAGGTCCTGTATAAAATATAGAAGAACAAGTGCATTCATATCTTGGAACCTACATTAATTTAAACAAAACTAAACAAACTAATTTTACGATCAAACTTGTAGATAATACGTACGTATCAGGTTAGTGAATACGCCATATTCAAAATAATGTTTTTAAAGTGCAATAAAAATAAAGACTATAACGCCAGAAAGATCAATACTCCGTATGGTGATAAGGGATTCACCGTATGATTTCTGGGAAGAACAGACTCAATAACAAATTTAAATAACAATCGGGTTGTCTCCCGGAACACTTTTGTTTACAAGCGACGTCTTTAAGTAGACTATTCGTCAGCTGCTTACTTTACGTTGTATCATCATCCAATTCCAATCACTTCTTTCTCTTCCTCATAATTATATCCATCGTATGACTTTTTCAACATTTGTCCATTGACTTTAAAACTGATTCCGTTTTTATCGATAATTTCCACGGTTCCATACGGATGTACAGTTTTCACCACATTTGGCCCGTACCACTTTGATTTAAGCTTTCCTGGATGCATCTTAAATATAGAGTTAAATAATAATACTTTATCTCCTACATTGAAATCTTTATCCCTTTGAAGCCTAGAGTCATGCCATCTCTTAGTTCGTTCTTTATAGATTCGGGTGTTTTCATATGCTTCATCTCTGAGCTCCATTAATTCATTAAGTTCCATGAAACGGTTTTTTGCAGTAGCTGTGAGATCCATATTACATTATTTTAATGCCCAATATGCTTTATTTCGAGAATTTCCACAGGTAGGTGACAAGCTTTTCCATAAACCAATTTCAAAGGTGTGCATCCAGTGGAAGTCTTGTAGGCAGTTTTGAATGCCCATAATGCGTCGTCAAGCTTTTCTGACCAATTCTTTGGGTTATAAGCAACCGATCTCTCTGAAATACTTTATAGCTCTATTGGTCCCTTCATCTGTTCCGTTGGCTTTGAGGATGAATGTCAGTAGATAACTTTGAGTAACTTTCTATTTTTGGCAACGGTTTATTCTAACTTGAGAGTTACAAAAATGCGTCCCTGGGTCCACTTAATCAAAGCTTTAGGGAACTATTCGAATCATGCCGAATAAGCCTCCCTTAAAAACCTAATTACAAACGCGAGCATTGCTTGTAGGAAAACTTGAGGCTTCCACACCATTTGAGGACCGTAATCTACCTGCCTTTTATACTAATATCTATTTATTTCCCTTTTGATTTTGGAAAGGGCCCCATAAAGATCTAGTCCCCGTACGACAAATACATCACCATACATGAATGTTGTTTTGGTGGCCCATCATCATTTCTGATGATATGTTTCCACGATCTCCAATGACATGCATCGCACCTTATCACATAATCTTTAGCATCTTTTAAAGATGCTAGGCCAATAGAATCTAGATTTACAAACTTTTCTTCTAGTAATCGACGCACTATGATGTCCCTCGGTCGGTCCAGAATGACAATGCCCTAAGATTTTAAGGATTTCATTCCCAGCAACGCATCTCCTCATTACATTGTTCGAGCACAACTTGAATGCATATGGTTCATCCCACAACATAAAAAAAAAAAAAAAATTTTCTTAACTTGAGAGAAAAATCTTCTTCTTTTTTCAGGTATCCAATTTGGGGGAACAATCTTCCCAACAATATAGTTAACATAATCAGCATACCATGGTTCATCAATTGTTGAGATTTTGGCTTTAAAATCAAAAGATGCTCCGTCGAAGAAATTCAATCAGTTATTTCTTCTTCTGTGAAGGTTCCCAAATCTGGGTTCTCAAGTCTTGATAAATGATCTGCAGCCAAATTTTCTGCCCCTTTTTTATCTTCAATCTCAATGTCAAATCCTTCGAGAAGTAGAACCCACCTAATGAGCCTTGGTTTCGCGTCCACCACACGCCCCTATCGTCCCCCTAGTCGGGCGCTTCAGGAGGGGGGGGGGGGGGGACGTGGTGAGGGAGGGGGGGGGCGGAAGGGGGGGGGGGGGGGGGGGGGGGGATACGGGCAAATGCCTAATGATCAGTGTACACCATAGTTTTTTATAAGACAAATAATTGATTGAAACTTATCAAAAGAGAAAACAACTACGAGAAGTTCCTTTTTGATTGTGGTATAATGTTCTTGGGCATTATTTAAAGTTTTGCTGGCATAATAATATGGCTTTAATTTTTCCAATCAATTTGTTGCCTAAAATATCTTCACCAACGGCGAAAATTACTAATACTAGCTTCAACAACATTAATTCAGAAGGGGATGTTCCAATCAGGAGATATTATGATAGGCGCTGTGGTCAGTATTTCTTTCAAAATGTTAAATGCTTTTTTGCAATCATTAGAAAAATCAAACTTTAGAACTTTAACCGATCTTTCATAAAAGCTAGTCCATTAGTTTATAGAGATCATTGAAGAAGTCCTTTTATGAACCTTCGTAAAACACCCAGCATAGCCCAAAAACTATCTAACTCACCTTTAACATTTAGTTGGTTTATTGGTAATTTAGCATCACATTAATTATTGCTCTATCAACTTCAATCCTGAGTCCAGAGATTTTATGTCCAAAAACATCCCTTCCTTTTTAAACCATAAATGGCGATTTTTCCTAAATTTAGCACAAAGTTTAGCTAAGGCCCCCCCCCCCAGCAGTCAAAAGAGTTACCAAACACCGAGAAGTCGTCCATGAAAACTTCCATAAAGTCTTCCACCATGTCATGGAAGATTGTTGTCATGCATATTTGAAAAGTGGCAGGAGCA
This sequence comes from Tanacetum coccineum, assembly GCA_026074375.1. Classification (NCBI taxonomy): domain Eukaryota; kingdom Viridiplantae; phylum Streptophyta; class Magnoliopsida; order Asterales; family Asteraceae; genus Tanacetum; species Tanacetum coccineum. Next base: position 43,274 of record BQNB010036675.1, on the reverse strand, counting down.
TTGGCATAATCCAAACGGCATTCGTACGGTAAGTGAAAGTCCCTATAAGTGACATGTAAATGTAGTCCTTTCTTGATCTTCTTAGAGCGATTGAGGTATTTTGGAAAAATCCGAAAACCCATCAAGAAAACAGTATATTAATTTCCAAATAAAACGTCTAACATTTGGTTAATGAAGGAGGAAGGAAAAGGTCTTTCGAGTTTGCATCATTAAGTTTACGATAATCAATAGACACCCTCCATCCAGCAACTATTCGGGAAGGGATTAATTTATTATTATCATTCAAAACTACAGTCATCCCTCCCTTCTTGGACCTTCAGATTTAGACGCCTTTGGGGTTGGATGACCGGTTTGTAGTCATCTTCCATCAAAATCTTATGTGTACAGTATGACAGATTGATTCCTTTGATATCTGACATTTTCTAAGCATTTGCTCCTTTTCGCCTCTCTAATACTTGTAGAAGTGAAACTTTTTCTTTTTCAGACAATTCGGATGAGATAATAATGGGAAAGGATTAATCTCCATGAAGGTATGCATACTCTAAGTGTTGAGGAAAATTCTTCTGCTCTGGTTTCTTCTCATCGATCTCGTTAGCGCTGGCTGAATAAAGGTGTTCGCTTTTATCGTTATCGCTATTTATAGTTGCCCGCGTAACCGAATACGGACGATGGCAGAGTCTATACGTCCCGTATTGAGAATTTTATGAGTCAGCCCCATTCTTCTCATCGCTACTGGTAGATTTACAGCATTCAAGGTCTGATTGATTAATTGATTTTTCTAGTTCCCTTGACAAAAACGAGTCAAGCTTTTCATTTGCCAGTAATTCCTGAGCTTCTTCATTGATTGTCTCGTCCAAATCATCAATCCTATAACATTCATATCGCCTTAGTTGTTGGCTTTTAATTGATTGTGTTTCTACGTCGAAGACTCCTTACTTATCCGCCCACTCTTAGTGTTATCTTCTTATTGATACGTCCAATCATAGCTCAACGGATGCCAAAATGGTCTTCCTAAAATAATAGGAACTCTTGAGTCTTCGGGCATATCTAGGATAAGGAAATATATGGGAAGGACGAATTTATCAACTTTAATGAGTAGTTTTTTATTATACCTCTCGATTATTGGATATGACCTATCTTCTGCAAGTTCTAAACTTAAACCTCATTCTGGTAAGCCTTCTTTCTCCCAAACCAAGTTTCTTCTACCTCGTGTTATGGCATAAGCTTATGCTAAGCTCCTAGATCTGCTAATGCATTAATCGAATATGCAATTGGCCAATGTCCGCAAGGAATCGTTAAAACTCCCTGGGGGTCTTTTCCTCTTTGACGGACAGCTTGTTTAATAATACGGCAGAGCCATCTTTCATTCATACAGATTTGACAAGCTTCTTCCAGTCTGGCTTTGTTAGTTAGCAAACTATTTAGAAATTTAGCATACTTTGGCATTTGAGCTTGTTAGTGCAAATATTATGATATTTAATCTATACGATCTCTTTATGTTTAGGTGATGACAAATATGTGACTTGTAATACATAACGTAAAGTGCGCAAGTTACTCGTAATCACAAATCATCAATGCATTCATACATCTACATCTCTCGACGTCTCAAGTCTACATCAACACCGACATTTGTTTGCACCCGACGTAAATCACGTAAGGTATGTACAAACAACATTAAACTTGTAGGATGATCAAAGAAATAAGTTTTTGTCTTAAACTTTATATTTTTATAAATATACCAAAAATATTTCTCAAAAATTATTTAGACAAATTATTTTTGAATTATAAAGAAATGTTTTATTTGGTAATTAATTTGAATTTCAAAATCTGGTTCTTTTCCCCCCAAAACATGTTTAACTTTTACCAGACAAGTTTGTCACCACAAAAAGACAAAAATGGGAGCGTCTGTCGAGGCGGTCCCTTAAATAGGTCGGCGGCCCCTTAATTGTCCGGCGGCCCCCTAATATATCTGACCACACTACCGTTACGAAGCGAACTGAGCAAGTTTTCAGCTCCTATAAATAGTGGGTCACCTCCAACCATTTTCACACTTCTTTTGCACGATTTTTTAAGTACCTTCTCTCTCTAGATCTCACTAAATATTTCTAAACTCTTTGATCATTTAACTTGTTTAATCTTGTTTAAATGTGATCCAATCTTCCATCATTTCCTTCTTTCCCCTCAAGAGCAAGAGAAGAAATTTTGATCATCTTCAGATCCGAAGTTTATGTTAGTCAAGTTAGTTCCATTTGTAACATTGTTACATAAGATCGAGTCTATTCTTCTCAATATTTAGTAGTGTGTGTGATCCAAATGATGTATAATAATTTAGATGAGTTGATTGTTAGGGTGTTTAGGTATTTTTAAGCCTTAAAATACATTGGGTTGTATGTGGTAGATTGGTTCTAGCTAAGATTAGGACTCGACATCTAGCTTAGTGTCAGAAAATAATGTAAGCGATGAGGTTTAGAGTATTTAGTCCCATAAACACAAGGATTTGTTATGTAGGTCCTATAAAACATAACGGGTTTTGGTTGTACCCGAAAAGGACTCCGACAATCTAGCTTAGTGTCAGCAAAATAATGTAAGCATTGGTATATAGGTTTTCTACCCACGCCAAAAGAGAGCTTGTTGTTAGTGAAGTAACTCTCAGTTGGATATCGAGGAGTGGAGTAGGGCGACAGAGGAACAATCGGGCCGATACCACTAAAAATATCGTGTCAGTTTAGCATTTTCTTCTTTTACCTTTCGTCTTTACTTATGTCTTTACATTTATCGCTTTACTTTTACAACTTGCATTGTGCTTATGATTGTGGTGAATTGTATGGTATGTTGTTGTTAGTCATGGTTGTGTACTCTTAGTAGTAAACATAGAGAGTGTGGATAATAATGGTAGAATATGCGCTAGTTAGTGTAAATCCAATATCGACACTTCTCATATTCGACAAATCTTGATTGATGAGTTGATTACACATGATCTATTCTGTAGAAATCTCTCTGGGAGGCAGTCCTTTAAATAGGGCGGCCCCCTAATGTACTAGGCGGCCCCCATATATTTATGGGACTGCCGACAGAGAGTAATTTAATAATTGATAAAAAAGATTTAAAGTTTTTAAAGAAAACATATTCACCCTCCTCTACGGTTTCCACAATTGGTATCAAAGCTATGTCGCTCTAGTTTTCAAAATAAATGGTTTTTAAAATAGAGTACGATCCATGTATCAAATTACCCATTAAGGGGGATTAAATAGAAAAAGTGTTTGTGCTATAGATTCGTACTAGTATATGTTGTTTTTAAAATATACCTCGTAAACTAGTTTGACTGAAAATGAATCTCAAAAAGCTTTAGAAGTGTTAAAATAATACTCTTTGTATAGTCCTAGAGTAAAAATGGATGTCTAAAACACGTGTTTTTATAAGCCTGGAAATCAACTTTCCTGTAAGTCCTACGTCCCTACAATAAGTACCAAAATGATTAAATATAAAAAAGTGTTTTATGGTCTCTGATGGCGGTCCCATAATTGTTCGGGCGGCCCCCTAATATATCTGGGGCCGGTCGATTTTCTAGCAGATTTTTGGCAAACTTCAAAAATCATATAAAATCAAACCGTAAGTCCGTGAGAAGATCGTGCCACACCCACCCGCCATATTTTAATAATTGAGTCTAGAGTTATCATTTAAAAAATCCATCCAGGTCCCATTTTAACAAACTAAAGTTAGTCATAAATGCAAAATACTACATAGTGGTCAAAATTGTATGTTTCGTTTTGACGTAAAACTTGTAGCTTATCTTTTCCTTCAAGTCAAGCATTTCTAGTCAATGTAGTCCTTTGGTAAAATGGGGTATTTTTATGTTTTCAAAAACGTTTCATCCTTGATAAACATTTGAAATGGTGGATAAAAACATTTAATTTTCAAATCAAGATCAAGCTAAATTAAACATCGTTATATCTAATACATAAAACAACGACGAACATCCTTATGTGTATGCTAGATGATTATGTGTATTTACTTTTGTATCAACTTGGTTAATAGATATTAACTAGTAATCATTACTAATGTGAATGAGCTAATTAAAATATCTAAACCATGTGTCATGAAGTCAAATTTGTATGTTACAAGTTTTTTTTTGGATTAATGCCCTAATAGGAATCCTGTTAGATTTCTTGCGTTAGTGTTATGCAAATTATTTGTGCATTACATATAGGCATATATCACTATATTTACAAGTGTTACATAAACATCTTGTAGATCATTTTGAGTGTAGTACCACTTAGGAATAAGAGTTTAATAGTTTGTCAAGTGTGTAGAAAAATAATGTCCCTAAGATCTCATATGTTACAACCTGCATTAAAATTTTTCCACATTATTATCTTCTTTCCAACAAAAATGTCCTAAATCTTCTCCATCATCTTGCGTGGGATTGACCTTCGGGTTGCTTAAACAAAATAAAAGATAATATTAATACAATTGGTAATTAAGGTGAGAAAGAAAAAATATACTTTTGAAACACTTTGCTTGTGCTTGCATTGTTCTAACACACACACATAATTATATTCTTTTATAAACATATAGTGTTTTACAAAAGATGTGTGTTGTATTAAAATGGTTAGAAAAATCATTCATATACTAATAAAATGTCAAAAACTATGCATACTATGCATAACAACAAATAGTTTTTTTCGCACAAAAGGCAAAATATATTCACAAATCCTTGAAGGTAAGAAATTTACGTTGTCATTATTCATCAACCTCACATTTACAACTAGTCTCGGATTAGTGGGAACACACTATGAAAATCTTTGTTTGTTTTCTTTTAAAAAGAGTTTTTGTGAGGTCAAGAAAGATTTCGAATACATAACAACTCAAATATTCAAACTATGATATTGATGTATTATTGAAACTAATTGATCAGTTTTTGAGTATGGATAAGAAATCGGATTCTTATTTATTCTAGCTTAAGATTAGTATAGAATATACAAAGATATTATCTAAACATACATACCAATCACACTAGATTGATATGAAAATAACGACATCCCTTTCCAAGACGATAAGAATATCCATCGATCATAACTCACACTTATAGTAGACGATTATGTCCATATGAGTCTACTATTCCAATAGTTGTTTTATCCAAATATTTGTCAAAATATATGCATAAAATACACAATGAAAAGGATTGACGACTTAAGGATTTTGCCCAAAATATTCAAAGTAATTTACCTTGCAATGCAATTGGGAAAGTCGTCATCTCCGAAAATCAAACAATGAGAAAATAATGCTCAACCATATGTAAACTTTGCACAAACAATTCAAAGCACAACTTAAAACTAAAAACTCTCTTCTTATCAAAACTTATCTTACATTACCAAATAAGCATGACTAATTTCTTCTTCATTAAGTAAGAACCCTTTAAGCCATCTAAGGTGTAGGACTAGGAAAAATAAACATATTCCACAAACATTATCGTGATTTTCTTACAATAAGTGATCGTAAAAGGATTTCAAATATGAAAGATGATTATCTTCAAAAGATAAAAAATCCCATCATTCAATCTAAATACAAAATTTGGAAAATAGAACATGAAATCAAGATTAGATATTTTATCTAGAACACCGGAAATATCAAATCAAATAACCATAGATAGTTTTTCTAGTACAATGTTTAAACCATCCTCGAATTATTACATGAAATCTCGAAGTCGATTGTAAGACATCAAGATTGTCTCAAAATTTTCAACTCACACTTGCAAAGAAGATGTATCATTGAGCCTCAGTGTTCAAAATATATGGTGTTTCTTAGCTATGGTCAAATAATACATGCCCTAAACTTAACACACACAGAGTAGGATTGACGACTTTCTAATAACTTTCCATTGGGAAACACATAAGTACTCCAACATTATGGGTCAAGACTGAGAGATGTCCATTTCACGAAAACTCTAAATTTAAGAACATCTATATAACTTATAAAGCTTTCTCATAATAACCTAATGTCAACAGCCATCTCCTAGAATAATAAGAAAATGATCTTGTCCAAATTGGCATCTCCACAGATCGATGGATTCCTAGCATACTCCTAGGTTCTAATGAACTCATTTCTTATCTTAACCTACAACAACTGCTTCTCTCCCTCATTTAACCTTAAATTCTACACATCTTGATTAGGATTATGTCAATCGGAATTAAAGCATGTTAGAAGTCATTGTATTCAGTTAAGCCCTTTATGAAAAGATAATTCAAATTTTAATATTGCTACACTATCATTAGGAAAAAAAGGAGAATTTATTTTTGACTAATTGGGAGTAATGTGACCTAAACTAGAGAATCCCTATTGCACTAGAAATATCCGATTTGACCTAACGGTTGAATTGATTCTAAAAGTGAAGTGGGTTCGTGGTAAAACCCATAAAAATGTTCGGTTCAAGCTAAATTGAGAGCCACCACTAGTGATAGTACTCATATTCAAATCTCTAATTTAATAAAAGCTCTTCCTAAAATATGCGCTAATGGTAGTCTACAGCGATAGACTTTGTAGTTTCATTAGGAAGTGCACTCTAAGACAAGTAAGTAAATTAGGTTTCTCCTTAGTCAATATCGACAACGCATGATGCATATGTGCCTTTGAAGTTTCACAAGATGATAACGTGCCCCAGGTAAGGCATTATAGTGCTTTCCATGTTTATCTAATGTTCGATTGTTTTATTTGCTTAGACAATGATGCCATGTTTATTTGTAAAAGAGTTTACCTTTATATTTTCTACCAATATTGATAAAATATCTCTAGTTAATCTAAAATAACACCATGCTCTTAAATGCACCTCTTAATATGTTTTACATGTATGATTACATTATAATTATCATGCTTTGTATACGTCATCTTACATAGACTTACATGTTAAGTGGTAACACTACACTATGTTAGGTTGATGAATGAACAAATAAGTGTTGATTTTTTTTAAGAGATGTCATTACACTCTTACACATTAACCATGTTGATTATTGTGTTTATGATGCTTTATAGATAACTTGCAATGCTTTATAACTATATGTCTTATAACATCTATGTATATATTTTTCCTTCACACTATAAGAATATCTTTCTATCACTCTGATCACTAAAATAAATTTCAAAGAGTCGCAAAATGGTCTTGAATCTCTTTTAGGTCAAACACTCACACACTCGTTTGATCATCGTCCGCTTTCTCCTTCTAAATATCTACTCTTGTCGTCAAGTAAAGGTTAGATATAAATCTAACGCTCCTCCATGTAGGTTTGGCAACATAAATATTTTCATACGAAATATTTAAGTATCTTTAACTTGTTGCGATTGAAAACGTTAAAGGTCATATCCGAAAGATTCCTATTCAAAGCCATTTAAGGTCATATTCGAAAATCCCTATTCAAGCCTTTTAACAACATTAGTTAAAACGCTTTTCATTTCTCTTCGACAAAAACATTCTTTCTCTTCGACAATTTTCTCTTCGACGAAAACGTTCTTTCTCTTTGACGAAACATTCTTTCTCTTTGACGAAACATTCTTTCTCTTCGACGAAAACGTTCTTTCTCTTCGACAAAACATTCTTTCTCTTTGACGAAACATTCTTTCTCTTCGACAAAAACGTTCTTTCTCTTTGACAAAAACATTCTCTCTCTCCGATGAAACATTCTTTCTCTTCGACGAAAACACTCTTTGTCTTTCGATCACACCTCTTTCTTCTCACTTAACCACGCCTCTTCAACCATAGAGATGGCTAATCTCTTTTCTCCACTATTTCCGCTACCACCTTTAAGACAACCGTATACCTCATCGTGTGATTGTTCTATGAACATTCGCAATGCTCGAGAAGAGCTACATAACTCTGTGAGTGTAGTTCATCGTACGTTAACCACCATCCGTCTTGACATTGTCAAGCTCGTCGCCTCCATCTTCGTTTGTTTTCTTCTCTATTTTTATTATTATTATTATTTTCGCGTACGAAACATACCGATGATACGTCACCATTTCCTTTAGGACTATGTCAAAAAGGAAACATCTCCATTCGAAAAGTTTACGTCTGAAGATAACAATGTCGACACTCTTTCTTTACCCCTCAACCGCGAATCGTTAAATTTTATTCGTCTAGGTTTAGGAATGATGGAACACATTCCGTAAATCGATCTCTTCTTTTCTTCTAAGTCTCGATTCTAGTCTAAGTTCCATTCCGTATCGTGACAACCTAGTTACTTCATCCAAAGTATTTTAAGGATTTTTAATTAGCAAAATGCAAATTAAAATGTCACTCCGTTCGAAAATTTTCTTCAACGACATCTTTGCTGGTGGCGGTCCCCATAAACCAGGCGCCCCCCTGATCAAAACAGGCGCCCCCCATATATATATGGGACCTCCGGCAGCAGGCTTGTGATATATGTCACTTCTTTTTCAAATCATAAAACAAACATCCTCTGTTTCTCCTCTTTTTCTACGAGCTGGCGTCTATTCTTCACCCAAACCTTATTAAGTAATATTCACTCTTGTCGGTGATTACTACTTCTAGTACATCTTCAAACCAACAAGGTGAAATGAGAAATGAGTCTTGAATCATCCACCGAGTCATCTTCTTAAGAAATTTCATCATGTAATCCTTCTCCACCAACATAACCACAAACTAATATTATTTTTACAACCCATAAAAGGTAAACTACCTTTCACAATGTACAAACCTATGCCCAATATCTCTCTATATATTAATGGGTCATCCTCATATCCTAACACTAATAAGCATCATTGCTTATGTTTTCAAAAGTCAAGTGAATTTTATAATGAAATGCGTCTCATTCTCAAACCTAATCCTTAAAATCACTACACAATAAATATCCTTAAATCTTTGTCCTCACTTCATGTAAACATCTTTTCTCATCTTAAATAGTCTTTTCATTTTTTAATGGTTCTTCTCACTGCCAATAGTCGTCTCACTTCTAATAGCCTTTTTGCTTCTAACGATTCCTCTCACTCCTAAACGTTCCTTTTCACTTCTAACATGTCTTCTTACCTCTAAACGTATCTTCCCTCTTCTAATAGTCTTGTTACTATTAAAAGTACTTTTATATCTCGTGACAACTAAATTATTTCATTCAAAATATTTAAGTGTTTTACGAAATCCAAATGTTACTCCTTCACAAAACATTCCACTTTCTAGAAAGTGAAGAACATAAAGAAGATATTCAATCTTCAAGTGTTATTAAGTCATCACATTGTTGAGTCTCTTATTATTCTTCCACTATGAAAGAACTACCTCATTTCACATCCAACCTTTATTTCTCAACATTGTCAACCAACAAAACTCCAAACAAACTTTTGATTTCCCAATCATCCACCTTTGTTTCTCCATAAACATACATCTCGATTGTTTTTATTTCATCATTTAGGCTGTTTTTAAAATAATGACTACTTGTGTCTAGTTTCTACTTCTCTTTCAAAGTGTCATACTTCAGAATAATAAAACCTAGAAGTTGTAGGATCCTGAATTCACACAAACATGTATAGATCTAGAGAGATCTAGAGAGAGAAAGTTAGAGAGAGAGAATGGTTGATAAAGTGCATACTCTAGAAAAAAACATATATAAAAACTAGATGTGCATGTCTAGTTTCCCCGCTGAATGTTTTGCTATTGAATATGTGCACTGTCTACTAATTTGTTTTGTTTTAGCCCAACAACAATATCTTGATTCCTTAGTGCCCCAATCAAGGGGGAGCACACACCAAGGGGGAGCACTTGCAAGCGTTTTACTCTTTTAAATTGCTTCAAACTTCTCAAGCATCGATGGTAATTTATTTATGGATCCGTTATAGTCAATATATAAGGAATGTAATGAGGACGTAATGAGCAAGGGGAGCTAGGAGATATGTGGGTAAACAACATGGAAGTTGGTTAAACCGTGATGATTTAGAAGTATTCACTGGATGATGCAAGCTACCTTTATAGGAATATAGGATCGGGGATTGTAAAATATGATGAAGGGCTCATTCATACTCCAAATACCTCACCTCATCCACTTCAAAAGCACCTCAACCTTATTTCTCATGCTTTCTTCTCATTCCTCCAACCAATATACTTGGATCACCTACCTTTTATTCATTCCTTTAACCTATACACTCGAAGTACCTATCCTCTTGTCTTGTCTCTACTTATTCACCTCTCATGGACTTTTCCTAAACTATCCAAGAAACAAACAATCACCTTCACCTTTATTTTATCTTCTCCTCAAACCTATATACTCGGAGCACCTATCTTCTTCTCATTCCTCCAATGTATATACCCAGAGCACATACCATCTTCTCATATCTACATAATACCTTTTTGCTTCGACAAAAGGGGGAGAAGGGAGTGTAAACGAGTAACTTTCAAACTTTACTATGTGTTATAGTTTACATAGTTTGTCATCATCAAAAAGGGGGAGATTGTTAGTGTAAATATTACGATATTTAATCTATATGATCTCTTTATGTTTTGGTGATGACAAACATGTAACTTGTAATACGTAACGTAAAGTGCGCAAGTTACTCGTAATCACAAATTATCAATGCATACTCGCATCCACATCTCTCGACGTCTCAAGTCTATATCAACACTGACATTTGTTTGCACCTGACGTAAATCACATAACGTATGTACAAACAACATTAAACTTGTAGGATGATCAAAGAAATAAGTTTTTGTCTTAAACATTGCATTTTTATAAATATAACAAAACAATTTCTCAAAAATTAATTAGACAAATTCTTTTTGAACACTATTAAAGAAAATGTCTGTTTGTCAGTAATAATTTCAAAATTCAAATCGACCATTGTCCCCCCAAAAACACGTGTCAATTTCATAAGACAAGTTTGGTCACCACAAAAAGACAAAAAAAACAGGAACGCGTCTGTCGGAGGCGGTCCTTAAATAGGTCGCGGTCCCCCTTAAATACCGGCCGGCCCCTTAATATATCTAGGACCGCCATTTCCTGACATGCTGTTTTTCAGCTCCTACAAATAGTGGGTCACCTTCCAACTATTTTTACAACCCTTTTTTGTAGAATTTCTCTCTGTTCTTTCTCTCTCTAGATCTAACTAATTCTCTTAAATATTTGATAATTTAACTTGATTAATATTGTTTAAATGTGATCCCTATTTTTACTCTGTCCTCTCTTCCCTCAAGCGCAAGAAGAAGAACTTCGGTCATTCTTCATAGATCCGAAGTTATGAAGTTATGTAGTCTAGTTAGTCCATCTTGTTTCAACACAAAAAATATAATTTGTTAAATATAGATCGCGTCCATGTCTTCAATCTTTAGTTTCTATAGTGTTGTAGATCATAATGATGAATATATTTGGATGGGGTTTATTGTGGGTTGGTTAGTATATCTTTTGTTTTTTATTTTTTAGTTCATTCTTTAATTTATCTTTATTGTATTTTGGGCCTTTAAAATACATTAGTGCATTAGTGGTAGATTGGGTCTTAGCTAAGATTAGGACTCAGACATCTAGCTTATGTCGAACAAATTATGTAAAGCGACATGGTTTATATTGTTAGGCTCATAAACACAAGGTTTGTAATGTTTGGCCATTAAAAAATATTGGGTTTGTGGTTGTTATCGAAAAGAAGGAACTCGACATCTAGATTAGTGTCTGGGAAAAAATGTAAGCATTTGGTATAGGTTTTCTCTTTGCGGAATGGGGCTTGTTGATTATTGAAGTAACTCGAGTTGGATACTCGAGGAGATGGGTAGGGGTTAGGGGGCAAGAGGAGCTTTCGTGGACCGAACCACTATAACTCACGTGCCGTGTTTGCATTTTCTTTTACCTTTTGCTTTACTTATGTCTTTACATTTATTGCTTTACTTATTACACTTGCATTGTGCTTATGATTGTGTGAATTGTTGTGTATGTTGTGTTAGTCATGGTTGTGTAGCTCTTTGTAGTAAACATAGTGAGTGTGGATATATTGGTAGAATATGCGCTAGTTATTGTAAATCCAATATCGACACTTCTCATATTGCGTCAAACTTGATTGATGATTTGACACACATAACCTAGTCTGATATACTAGGCCCCCTAATGTACTAGGCGGCCCCCATATATTTATGGGACCGCCGGCAAAGAGTGATTTAATAATTGATACAAAAGATTTAAAGTTTTTAAAAGGAAACGTATTCACCCCCCTCTACGGTTTTCACAATTGGTATCAGAGTCACGTCGCTCTAGTTTTCAAAACAAATGGTTTTTAAAATAGAATACGATCCATGTATCAAATTACCCATGAAGGGGGACTAAATATGAAAAGTATTTTGTTGTTTGATTTGTACTAGTTTTATTATTAAATATACTTCGTATATGACTCGCGCAAACTCACCCCTTAAGTCCTATCTATATGTGATATAAATACACCGAGGGACGAAATCGCGCGAGACCAA
>BQNB010036675.1:0-17669 GCA_026074375.1 Tanacetum coccineum | reverse complement strand
ATCTCTCACCTCTCCGAGAAGCCAGTGCAAGATCTCTTAAAACTTCATCCTGCCCCTCCTCCTAGGGATGCTCCCAAGGTTGGTTCCAGAGGTATTGTCTTTGCCCCTAGACTCGTTAGGGCTGCGGAGGTGGCCCGCTTAAAAGACACAACCTCTCTTCAAGATCCCGCTTCCAAAAATGCTTCCGAAGGTTCCAAAGCTCCTCCATCAAAGAAGACTTAGCTTGTAATTTGTAATGAATAGGTCTTATTTTGAATTGTTTGTACCCTTGAACGAATGTCCCTTTTTGGGCCTGACATAATTTAACTTATTTTGGTACCGTTATAAATTTGCCTTTGTCGCAATTGATTCCTTACTTATCCGCTTGTATCACTTGTATTCGAATGGGTTACCTTTCATATAGATGTAGCTACCGTGGGGTCACTTCCTTCGAGGAGGCTTTGCCATATGTATAATGTGTTTTGTCTGAAGGGATTTTGCCCTTTCTTCTATGTTTTTTTTAACTTGGTGTTTGTGTAGTTTACCCTGTGACTTAGTTGTCTTTGGGATTTATTTTGTCCGAAGGGGCTGTGCCCTTCCCTATCATTTTTACCCTGTGACTTTGTTGTCTGTGGGGTTTATTTTGTCCGGAGGGGCTGTGCCCTTCCCTATCATTTTTACCCTGTGACTTTGTTGTCTGTGGGGTTTATTTTGTCTGGAGGGGCTGTGCCCTTTCGTATCTTTTTTTTTACCCTGTGACAGTTCTGTGGGTTTTATTTTGTCCGGAGAGGCTGTGCCCTTCCTTATCTTTTTTACCTTGTGACTTAGTTGTCTGTGGGATTTATTTTGTCCGGAGAGGCTGTGCCCTTCCTTATCTTTTTTACCCTGTGACTTAGTTGTCTGTGAGGTTTATTTTGTCCGGAGGTAGCGATCCGTCCGTCCCATTATTGCAACAGATATTGGAAAATTGCCTTCTCCTTTTGAACTAGGAGGAGAGGCTATAATATTAATTAATTAGCATTCGCAAATACAGAATTCATAAAACAATAAATCCTACAAGTAGCATTTGCGTAAATTAATTGCGTGACATGTTTGAGGCACCACTTTATCCTCCATTGTTTGCAACTTGTAAGAGCCATTCTCGAATGCTTCTGTGACTCTATATGGGCCTTCCCAATTTGGTCCCAACTTTCCTTCATCCTCCATCCTGCTTGCTTCATTCCTTCGATACACAAATTCTCCAGGCCTAAAACCAGCTGGGCAGACCCTCTTGTTATAGTACTGTTCCATCTTTGTTTTGTACTTTGCCTCGCATACGGCAGCTGCTTCCCTTCTTTCCTGCAACAAATCTAGGTTCAAACGCTGCTCCTCCTCATTGTATTCCTCCCGTATCATTAAGGTTCGATAAGATGGGATTCCTATCTCGGCCGGGATGACCGCTTCACTTCCATAGGTTAAACTGAAAGGAGTTTCACCATTGCTTTGTTTGATTGAGGTCCTGTGAGCCCATAGTACATTTGGTAGCTCGTCTACCCAACCGGATCTTTCCCTTCCTAGCCTGGTCTTGATTCCTTCCATGAGGCTTCTATTGGCCCTTTCCACTAAACCGTTGGCTTGTGGGTGGGCTACTGAGGTGTTCATCTGTTGGATCTTGAATCTGGTGCACCACCCTTTGAATGGCTCATTTACCAACTGTGCTCCATTGTCTGTGACAATTATCCTTGGAAGGCCAAACCTGCAAATGATGTTGCCCATAACAAAGCGGATCACCTCTTTACCTGTTATTTTGACTAGAGGCTTTGCTTCTATCCACTTAGTGAAATAGTCAATTGCTACAATAACAAACTTGGCTCCTCCTCTGGCTGGTGTCAGTGGTCCTAGGATGTCCATCCCCCATTGATAAAAGGGCCAAGGGGCCATGATGGATGTCATGTGTGTCTTGGGGAGTCTTGGAATCGGGGAATGAATTTGGCATGAGTCACATTTGTCTACCTCTTCTTTAGCATCAGCATGCATTGTGGGCCAGTAATAGCCTTGCCGCATTGCTTTCCTGACCACTGCTCTTGGGCCTATGTGCATTCCACAAGATCCCATGTGGATTTCCCGGATTACATAGTTTGCTTGTAAAGGACCCACACACCTCAACATCGGGACCAAGTATCCTTTTTTGAACAGTACTCCTGACTCTATCACATATTGGCTTATCTTGGCACGCAGGGACCGTGCTTCATTTTTGTCCGAAGGGACTATTCCTTCTTCCAAGTATTTGATGATGGGAGTCATCCAATTCTCCCCTTCCTCTTCCACAATGGTTTGCACCTCCTTAGCGTCGGTTGATCGTTCATTGAGAACTTCAACTAGAATCTCTTTGGTGAGGTGGCTGAAAGGAACTGTGGCCAGCTTGCTTAAAATATCCGCCTTCTGATTATCTTCTCTCGGTATGTTCTCAATGGAAAATGTCTTGAATTCTGAGATGAACTCCTTGGCTTTGGCCAAATACTTGATCATTGACTCTTTGGTAGCTTCATATGTCCGTAAGTCCCATTGAATTTGATTAGCAACAATTTGAGTCTACCGCTTCACCTTAACTTACACCTTCATCTTTCTTGTAATGCGTAACCCTGCGAGGAGGCTCGACTCTGCTTCAATTGTTGTACTATAATGTTAACCGAAGAGCATAAGTATACTCCAAACCACTAGGTCCGATTAGCACGAGACCCGCTCCTGAGCCCTTCAGACTGGCCGCCCCATCTGTGAAGTTGCGTCCTACTTAAGTGACGTCTACCTCAAGTGGTACTTCGGGCATTCGGAAAGTACTCTCTTCTGCCTCTCCATCCGACATGGACCGGAAATCTGCCAGGACTTGTGCCTTTTATAGCATTCCTGGGTAGAAGCCGAAATTTTGTATGTCCCATCTCCACAGCTACTTGCCAACTTTCTGTGGCTTCTGTTCTGCTAAGTATGTTTTTTATGGGTTGGTCCCCGTAATGACCTTAGACAGGATAGTCTTCAAAGTACCTTCTTAACCCCTCGTCATGTAACTAAATGAAGAGGGCCAGTTTTTTCCATGGGGGGAATAATTCTTTACGGCATCATTCAGCTTCTCTCACATACTACTGGCATTGCCTACCGTTTCGATCTGTCCAGCAAACTGCTGAGACAGTCCTACATCTGCCACTGCTAGGTATGCATACAGTGTTTCCTTCGGAAAGGGCGGTGTTAATGATGGAAGGGATATTATCAGCCTCTTCATCTGCTGAAAAGCTTCCTCCGCCTCTGGGGTCCATCGGTACTCATGCTTGTTTTCTTTTGTTATGTTTTTGAGAGTGTGAAAAAAGGGAGACCCTTTCGCTGACTTGCCAGAAACCGATTTAACAACTAGCTTTCCACTGAGCTTTGCATTTCTTCAATGTTTTTGGAGAATGAATCGATATGGCTTTGTCTTTTTGGGGTTTGCCCTGATTCCTTCCGATGTGACCATGTATCCCAAAAATTTGCCTTCTTCTACACCAAACGAACATTTTTTGGGATTCAGCTTCATGTTTATTGCTTTCAAATTTTCGAATGTTTCTGCAATGTCCGCCAGGAGATCCTTCTCATCTTTGCTTTTGATAACCATGTCATCCACATATGCTTCTAGGTTCCTTCCTATTTGGCTTTGAAAAGTTGAGTCAACCAACCGTTGGTAGGTGGCACCCGCATTTTTTAAACCAAATGGCATCTTCATGTAGCAGTATGTCCCTTGCTCTGTGTAAAAGGCTGTCTTTTCCTCATCTTCTCTTGCCATCTGAATTTGATGGTACCCTTTGTAGGCATCAAGGAAACACTTGTACTTGAAACCCATGACTGCTTCGACCTTGCAGTCAATACTAGGCAAGGGATAATAGTCTTTCGGGCATGCAGAGTTCAAATTTTTAAAATCAATACACATCCTCCATGATCCATCACATTTCTTGACTAGAACTGGGTTAGAGATATACGTTGGGTACTTGACTGGACGGACTATTCCTGCTCTTACCCATTCGGCTACCTCATTAGTGACAGCTTCGCTTTTTTCTGGAGAAAAGGTCCTTCTTTTCTGGCAGAACGGTTCCAAAGACGGGTTTACATTGAGGGAGTGCTCTATGATCCTTCGAGGCACCCCGGTCATGTCAGCAGGTTCCCAAGCGAAGACCTCCATGTTATTTGTTAGGAGTGTCTTTAGTTGGTTCTTGCAAACTGGAGAAAGTCCTCCTCCTATGGTAACAATTTGATCTGGGAAGGAGGGATTAACTAGTATTTGCTCAGTAAGGTCTGCCCCTTCATCCGGCTGTCCTGCCTCATGGATCTCCGGTTGCTTCTCCGTCAGTATTTGCTTTCCTTCTCTTAATTCTCATTCTGCGAATCTTTGCCCGGTTACCAGAGTTGCTATTCCTTTTGGAGTGGGGAACCTGATCATTGAGTGGACAGTCGATGGGATAGCATGCAGTGCTTTCAGCCCTGGTCTTCCCAAAATTATGTTGTAAGGAGAGGGGGCGCGAATGACTAAGAATTTTATGGACATCCTTCTACTCAGACCTTCATTCCCAAAACATACCTCCAGATCGATTTTCCCCAATGGCTTCGCCACCTCGCCGGCGAAACCCACCAGGTCCGTCCTTGTTTCTCTTAGTCCGGCCCTCACCTTCGCAGGCAAGTTTTCCAAAGCAATGTTCAAACATGACTTCCACGGATGAACCTTCATCCACATACACGCGCCTAACCAGATAACCTTCCACTTCGGCTTCTATTATTAGAGGTTCATCGGATGCATCATCCGATATGACCCCTGGGAAGGTGATAGGGGTGTTTCATTGCCAAGGCTCTGTCTTCTCGGTCCTTGGGTGGAGGGGGAGGGTTTCTGCCTTGGCCCCTTGATATTTGCTTAATTGTATACTAATTTACCCGGGATTTTGCCTAATAAAAGCCAATAAAATGCCAAAAGAATAGAAAATGTGTGCTTTTGTGTCCAATTGTGCAGGAAAGGATTAAAAAGACAAAAAGAAGCAAAAACGATCAAAAACCGACAAGGAACGAAAGAGACAAGAAAAAGAGTGAAGAATCAGCCAAGGATCAAAGCCGGATCAACCCGACACAGCAAGAAAGGCAGTCAAAGGTCAAGATAATGAAGTCAATGGCCAATTATGACAAGTCTTCAAAGTTTAAAAGGCAATTTGAAGTTTTAAAGATTCAAGGACCAATGTTGCAAAAGAGGAAAAGTTGATTAATAAAGAAGAAAAAGAAGAAGAAAAACCACAAGGACCAAAACTGCCATCTTCAAACCTTGTTTATAACTACATTTGGGCGGGTGCAATCGCAGGGACCATTCTTGCTATTAACCCATTCTTTCAAACAGAATACGCGCTTAAAACCCTCTAACAACCTCCAAACCATTTTTCCCGCCTAAAACCCACACAAACCCAATTCGAATTTTCCCACCCCTGCTCCACTATAAACGCCCAAGCTAGTTCATAAACTTCCCCCTCATCACCTCGCCCACGTGTCAACCATCAATTGGATCAAACACCTCACCAAGCCAATCCAACGGCCACAAATAAGCTAAAAAGGATCAAAGGCCACGATTTAATGGAAGTTTCAAGAAACTCTTCCTCCTCTTCTTCATTCTTCTATAAATAGCAGCTTAGGACTCACTTTTTGTAGTTGTTGTTTTTGTTTTAAATTTCAGTTTTGTATTTTCCTTCAATTAAGCATTTTACTTTCAAGTTTGTTAAAACAGTTTTAAGCACTTGTACTGTTTGTCTTTCCTCTTGTACTTCATCAATTTAGCAATATAATTCAGTTTACAAGCTTTGTGTGTTCTTCTATTTCAACTTGAAGTGATTTTTCTCAAATAAGCTCTAAATAAGCTCATTTGAGCTTATTGCTTTTCATAAGCTCAACTTTAGTACAAATTCTGTTTTTAGCAATTCATTTACTTGTTTTCATCAATTTACATCCAAGTAATGATCAATTAAGGCATTAGTACTCAATTTTGAAAGCTACAAGGAATTATAAGCTCTAATAAGCTCATTTAGCTTATTAAGCTGGTTTAGAGGCAAGGTGCCATTTAGGATCACCTAGACTCTTCACTTGGATGTCTAGGTGAAGAAGAATCTTCAAAATTCAGGTTTACCTTTCTACATTTCATTTTGGCAAATCATAGCTTATTCTACATTGCTTATTTCTTTTTAATCATCTCATTAATCCTGTCTCCTTTAGCTTAATGAGCCTATAGGTATCTTAGTTTTAATGCTGTTCTAGTTATATTCATTTTTAGCTTTCAGTTTTTAAATTTTGTCATCAATAGTAGTATAAGCTAGTAGAGAAACTAGCTTATTCTCTCTAATAAGCTAGGCATTTGAAAGTTTAAACAGCTTTAGTAGGTTAGTATAAATAAGAGTAGCTATAAGTTTTTAAGCATTTAAGCTTTTACCATAGATTTTAAGTAAACTCAAGTTTAGACAGAATTGAGTAAGGAGTGTTTGGCACTAGATATTTTTAACTCCTAAAGTCAACTTCTAGATGTCAAAGTTTGTCATTCAGTTGTATTAAGGTAGTTTAGCAAGTTTTAAGCAGGATTTAGAAGAAAGTTAGTTGAACTCAAGAGTTTTGAGCTTAAAAAGTCAAGCTTAGCACCAGGACAGTTTTAGTATAATTAGTTTTATCATTCAGAAGTGTTAAAAGCATCCTTTAGTTTTAACTTGTTTAAATCAGGTTTAGTTAAATCTAGGTAGTAGGTCTAAAGAGTTTTCATCACAAAACTAATCCTGCATTAGAGTTTGTTTAGTCAAACACATCAGCAGCTTCAGTTTATGCTGTTGCTGTTAGTAAATTTTCTAGTTGATTTTAAGTAATCATTTTTAGAAGTTAGAGTTTGGCATTAAGCAAATTTTTAGTAGTCTATAAGTTTTACAAAATTCATTACTTAGATTTCATTTTAAGCTCTTTAGTACATCTTATTTTAGGCTGCAAAAGTAGTTTAGCATCATTTAGATTTCTAGCTGATTTTCTATTTTGAATTTTTATATCTAGTTAGAATTTTGCAAAGGCTTTTATCTAGGTTAACTCAAAGTCAATTGTTCAGCTTATATTCAAAAATTCAGTCTTTAAGGTTTAGAAATAAGCAATTTAGCTTATTTTGAAAAAGCTCAAAACTGTTTTATAAATACTTTGCACTTTCTCATTTTAATTTTCTTGTTAAATCTGTTAATACTAGGGTGATTTTAGTTTAAAAACTTTTAATACACATCTTAAACTTCAACTAGCTTCTTTTGTTTTCAATTTTCATCAAATAATAAGCTCATAATAAGCCAAAATCTAAAAAGCTAATAAAACCATAACTTTCTGTGGACAGCATCTACCAGCTTAATTTCTAGCTTATTCTGTGGTTAAAAGTGTAAAGTGCTTTTGTTAATGTTGTTTAGAATAAGCTGTTTGACAAGTTTGTAGTTTTAAGTTTTTGCTGAATCTTATTTTTCAATAAGCCAAAAATAAGCCATAAGCGCAGGGTCTGTTTTGTACTTTTCTAATAGTTCAAGGTTAGCCGTTTTAACTAGAGTGTAAATTTACCATAGTTTGGCCGCCTACCCTTTAGTTTCATTCTAAAAATCATTTTTCCATATTTTTTCAGTTAAATTTGTATTTTCTAGGAATTAAAATAGAATTTAGTCAATTTCTTTTTCTTAGAAAATTCATAAAAAATAGAAAAACAGTTGAAAAATTAAAATTCTTTTTGCATTAATTTTCATTTTAAATCTAGTATTTTTGAAAAATAAAAGAAAAATTTTAGTGTTAATTTTTAGAAAAAGTTTATTTTTGATAAATCATTAAATTTTAGAAAAATCATAAAAAATTCAAAAATACATAAAAAATTCCAATTCTTTTTCCTAAAATTTTCATTTTAAATTTGTGATTTTTAGGTATTAAATTTGTTAAAAGTTGTGTTTTAGTTTTTAAATTTCAGTTTTAGCTCGCGTTTAATTCGATTTGTGCATTTAATTTTCGTGCTAGTTAATTGTTTTTCAATTCTTGCTATTACATTTGTAGTGTAATCAACAAATCAAATATCTTTTACTATTCTAAGCTCGAATCCGAATCATTCTTAAATTCTCAATTCACGATTTCGTTGGGACACGACCCGAGTTGTACAATACTTCCCGGATAAAAATATACGAATTGTGTTTTCTTTTGTGAGATTTTTACCTTATATTTCTCTTGGTTGAGAAGTATTTTGGAAAGAATTCTTACGAGATTAATACTATATAAGTATATTAAATTTGTTTTACACAACCAAATTTTGGCGCCGCTGCCGGGGAAGTCGTGAACGATTGTTGAAGAGTATTCGTTGAAGTAGAGTTTTGAAGATCCTTCCATTGGAAGTTATTTTGCTATTTTTCTATAAAAATATAAAAAGTTCATTAATTCGATTCCTATCGAATTAGAAAAAAAATATAATAAACATTTGGATACTAGCTATCCATCTTAAACCATTCCAATTAACAACAAAACAAATCGTGAAGTACTTGCGAGGTACGACGGACCTTTAAGTGTACAAACTATAAGGTGAGTTTAAGGAAAGTGATAGCTATTCTCTAAGCAGTCATTGCGGCTCGCTAAGCTTTTCCGCTCACTTGTGCGATATATTCTTTAGAGACTTATGTGATGAAGTTGTAATAATCGATTACCAATAAATATTTTTTGTTTTTCATTTTATTAAAAACTAAAAAAATTAATTCTCCCAAAATATCTTCCTTAATCTCAAAATTTCTTTCTTATCTTTTATTTTCACTTAGTGCATGCGCCCGCCTCCTCCTTGGAATATACTATTCAAGAAGACGTATAGTCGACGTTCTCGCAACGACAAGAGCAATCACTCTCAATTTGGATCGATTCCATTGGCCGGACGGACCCCGACCTATGGCCGAGCAGCAACTCCAAGCTCCCACCGGTGGGGTTTTGAAAGTGCTATGTTGTACGAATAATTAATGCTCAAAAACTTTGAACCTTTAAATCCTCCCTCATTATTTTGGTTCAAAACCGACTTTTTCGAGGAGGTAATGCTGAGGAGCTCCTGCCATATCCGTCATTTTGAGAGCATTACGAACAACCAAAGGTACCCGGATGTACCTAACACCACCATCAAACTTCTTCTCTTTCCATTTTCTCTAGATGGGGTAGCCAAGACTTGGCTAGAAAAAGAACCCCCAAATTCCATTCTCACATGGGATGACTTAGTTTCTAAGTTCATCAATTTCTTTTTCCCCTTACTAAATGGCGGCGACATTAGAGGATAAGATGACTTTGACTTTTAGGAATGAAATAAATGAGATGAAAAATATGATGAAAGCTCTTGTGCCTACTCCCATTCCGATTAAAGCGGTGGAGGAAAGGTGTACTACTTGTGGTAGTAATCATAGTTATAATGTGTGCCCAATGACTATGGGAGGTTATGAGTATCCGGTTTATCATGATAATATCCAACAATTTCAACAAACCGCTTCGGTCAGTAACTTTGGTCAAAATGGAAATTCCGGATACCGTCCTCCTAACTTAGCGAACCAAATAAGACCACCGGGCTTTAATCAACAAAATAACCCTCATCTAATTCATCATCTAACTTTGAGTTTCAACAAATGGCAGCAGCATTAGAGGATAAGATGACTTTGACCTTTAGGAATGAAATGAATGAGATGAAAAACATGATGAAAGCTCTTGTGCCTACTCCCGTTCCGATTAAAGCGGTTGAGGAAAGGTGTACCACTTGTGGTAATAATCATAGTTTTAATGTGTGCCCAATGACTAGAGGAGGTTACGAGTCCCCGGTTTATCATGATAATTTCCAACAATTTCAACAAACCGCTTCGGTTGGTAATTTTGTTCAAAATGGAAATTCCGGGTACCGTCCTCCCAACTTAGCAAACCATACTCACCCACCTGGTTTTCCTTCAAACCAAGGTAAACCATCCAATCAAGGGAATATCCCTCATCAAATGGTACCTTACCAAAATCCACCACAAAATTCTCAAATTGTGCTTGCTAATCAATTGGATAATTTCAAGAAAACCACCGAGGGGAGTATGCAGGCTATGAGGAACCATATTACCAATTTGAAAGCTGAGATTAGGAGTGAAGTTCAAGCTACTTTACAAAACCAAATCAACTCTTTAAAAGGAGAATTCAAGAATGAGTTGAAATCTCAACATAATCTTTTCGTGAATCAACAAAATGATTTCCAAAACAATTTGCAAAACATGTTGAGTGGTTTCTTCCAAAACCAAAGTCAGCCTTCAACTTCTACTTCTATGGTACCTACCACTTTACCCAGTAATACCATCACAAACCCAAGGTGTGAAGCTAGAGCCATTACGACTCGAAGCGGACTTTCTTACACACCGGTGCCACCAATTCCACCTCCTCTCTATGATGAGAATGAACCTTTGACTGAAAAGGAAACCGAGGTGACCAAGGATAAGGTGCTACCGAGCACCAAAGACATCCAACCTCCGGTTATCCAAAAATCTCAAGATCCGGTTAATCCGGTGAGCAGTCCAATTTCTCCTGAGCCTTCTTCTGCTCAAGTTAATAATTCTCCATCATCAAAAGAATCTTCTAAAGAGACCCGTCTTCCATATCCTTCTAGGGTAGAACGTGAAAAGAAAGATTCAAATGACAAAGTGCAAATCCAAAAATTTTGGGAAATGTTCAAAAAGATTCATGTGGACATTACTTTGGCAGATGCTTTGATTTTAATGCCTAAATATCAAAAGATGTTAAAAAGCTTGCTGACAAACAAAGACAAGTTGATTGAAATAGCAAAGACACCAATGAATGCTAATTGTTCCGCGGTCATTCTCAAAAAGCTTCCCGAAAAGCTTGGTGACCCGGGTCGATTTCTCATTCCTTGTGGTTTTGGGGAGTTTGATAATCACTTAGCTCTAGCGGATCTAGGTGCAAGTATCAATCTCATGCCCTTGTCTATCTGGAAGAAACTTGGACTTCCTGACCTTACAAGTACTAGAATGGTTCTAGAATTAGCCGACCGAACAATTTCTAAACCTCTTGGGATAGCCGAAAATGTGTTCGTAAAGGTCGGAGAATTCTACTTCCCGGTCGATTTTGTGATTCTAGACTTTGTTATTTTTGTGCTAGTTAATTGTTTTTCAATTCTTGCTAGTACATTTGTAGTGTAATCAACAAATCAAATATCCTTTACTATTCTAGTGATAAGGGATGGTTTGGAAAGAATAGTTTTTAAACCGGATGGTAGTCAAGACAATGAATCAATCCATATGATGGATGCTTATGATGACCAGGTCAAAGATGTTTGTGAACCTGAGAGTAATGATGATTCCACAACATCTGCTATTGTTGATGAGTTTGAATCTCTTCTGGGTGATATTATTAAACAAAAGGAAGAACTTAAGGGAATTTCTGACCCAGTCGCTAGAAGAAAGGCTTGTTTTTTAGATAAGTTTAAAATCACTAACCAAGGAAGAGTTATTCATTCTCCGAAAAAAGCTTCCATAAGTGCAATTTCACACATCTTTCCAAACAATAATTTTGAGGACTCTTTCACAATGGGGAATGAGGATCTTAATTTTGTTCCAAACAAAGAATTAAACAAAGAGATTCTCATTCCAATCCCAAGAGAGTCCAAAATTGGAAAAGATTGTGATTTTCCTTCTTGTGATGATTTTCAAAGTTTCAAGACTTTTTCAAACCCTCTCTTTGAGAAAGAAGATGATTTTCCCTCTAGAAATGACGAGTCAATTCTTAAGGGGGAGGTTCATACGGAAACTCTTAAGAGTTATTTGAACCCTCTTTTTGAAAAAGACGAGGAAATCATTTCTAATGAGGCATCTAGCAAAATTTCTCCGAAGGTTGATGTTAAAACCATTATGTCTTTCTTTGCCCCAATTGGGAATTGTGTGAGAAAATGGGCAACAAGTGAGTTTGAAAAAGATAATGTTGAGGTTAATCATGAAGTTTTTAAAAGTAATAATGAAAATGTTTTGGGGATTCATGATGATAAGGAAGAGGAAATTGCCTTCCTAGATGGTTTACTTGAAGATGAAAATTTCTTTGAAATGAATGATAAAAAGGTTGAATCTTTTGAAAGAAAAACAAAAGAGGTTTTTGAAACAAAAGTTGAACCTGAGAAAAAGAAAGAGTTACAAGTTTTTCATCCCGACATTGAAATACTTGACCATTTGGAGACTACCTCTTATGTCGGGAGTGATTATGTGTTTTATGAGGATTTTAATCTTGTGGATATGATATTCCCCATGAACATTCAGGGAAAGATTTTTGATCCGGGGATAACATTTCATGGGAAATCTTTTGAAAAGGATGTTTTTAATGACAAGAGTTCAAAAGAGTTAGCTCCATCTAAAGCTCTTTTGACTCTTGATGTTTTTGACCCACCCCACCCACCCTTAATGGACTTTCATGTTACTAAAGCATTTTTCCGGTTCACATTTTCTATCTTGACAATCTTTTCTAAAAAGTTTGTTGAACCCGGAATCAAAAATGTTTTGGTATATCTTTCATCCTTAGTTTGGGGAGGTTGTCACCTTTTGGATTTTCTTCACCATTACTATTATCCACCTTAAAAACCTAGTTTGGGGAAAGGAAGAGTTCAAGCGAAGGGACTCTTTAATAAAAAGCGCTTCGTGGGAGGCTCCCCACATGCTTATCCTTTTTATATTCTTTTTCTATTTTCTATTTCTTTGCTTCCCCATGGAAAATAATTCGGGGGCGAGTCATAGCTAGTACTCGGTTAACAATAACTAAGCCGTTTTAGACGATGTTTTGAGCTAACAATGTAAAAGAAGAGAGGAAGCTTGTTCTTTTTGTCTCTTGTTGGTTGTTTGTGATATTTGCTAGCGTTTTTTCCGGATTTTGGAAGCTCATGTTCAATATTGAGGAAAGGGACAATGCAATTCCCCAATTTCCATTGATTGCATGGTCTCCAATTTCTTCTCTTGCATAAACGGGGAAAACTCTAATCGCTTATCCTGATCTTTATCGGAATAACATCTAATTCTTTTGGCCAAGACCTTAGAATTTTGTTTTAAAGATTCCTTTTGGAACCTCGTCTTTTTAAACTTCTGAGGTACAAAGTTTCATTTTAGGTTTTTGGGGAAGGATATCTTCGATATTGACCTCTGCACTTCACGCCAAACCTTGTTTAAATTTTTTGATTACCTTTTTGAGAAAAAAAGTGAGAAATTTTAATTTTTGCTTACAAAGAAAAGCTCAAAAAAGAAGCTTCAAGATTGGAAAAAAACACTCTTTTTTGGTAGTCCAGTTGGTGGTGAATTAGGAGTTAATTTTGATTTGACCGGGTGAAAATGCCTAGCTAGGTTCTTTTAACCCTACCTTTTGTAGGCCCAAGCTTTCACAAAAATCTATTGCATTGGATTTTAAAATGTGAAGAACAAGAGATGATGTAGTTAAATATAAGTGTATTTGTTTAAGCAAGGTTTATTTGGAAAACCTAAAGCTTATATGAATGATTTGTGTTTTTTTTACTCCCATAAGCTCTTAACACACTTAATCATACGTGCTCTTTTTAATTTAGCTAAGTCAACCAATGTCTTTAGAAAAAGTCTTACATTTTGAAAAAGAATTCATTTTAATATGTAAGTAAGATTTTTGGTTTCAAATTTATAAGTTGCTTTTCTAAAATGAAATTTTTCCATTCATCAAAAAGATAATTATAAAAAGAATGCCAATGAAGCATTTCTAATGCAAAAGCATTATTTTTCGTGCCAATGAAGCATTCGAAAAAAAATAGAATAACAAAAGCTATATGTAGTTTTTTAATCGTAGGCGTAATCCATGTTTGAGAGAAAGACACTGGATGGGTCGAAACTAGGTATTAAAACTATTGTAGTAGGATAAGGTTCGTACGGCATATTCTCATTAGGGAGCGCGGCCTAGGTGTTGATTGCAACTAAGGGACTTTGGATTCTAGGCTTTGTAGGAAAAGGTTACACTAAGTTGTCGCGATAACCACAAACGTTAGCAGCGGAGGGGTGGGGGTTCGAATAAGAAACACGGTTGTTGTTTGCGATATCTATTTGGGAGAAAAGGCCTAAGTAGGGGTATCGAAACTAGATACAAATTCTATTGCAAGAAAAAAAATAATTATTAGTACATGGAAATAAAAAGATTGGTTAAAATTTCATTTTCTCAAATATTTTATAAGTTTGTTTACTAATTTTTTAGCTTTGAGTCGAGTATTTATCTATGATATTAACATTTGGAGCTCACAAGGCTTATTTGTTAAGTTAGATGAATTTCAAACTATTGAATGTATTAAATTGATTATGCGTTGAGTTTAACAAGAGTGCACAACATTCTTAATCATTATATTTTATTACAGGGAGTGAAAAGTTCACATGTTGTAAGTATAAGAGCTTAATCATTTGGATTTTTATTGACAATGATCTTGTTTGATTAGCTTTGTTTAGTCTAGTGAAAAAGTCATGGATGACGACATTTTCCTACTTTTGTGCTTATTAATCGGGAGTAGCTATTTCGATGAGCCTAATAGTTGCATAAGTCTGCAATGATTGTTTTTATTTCATTAACGGTGTTTCAAGAGTTAAATGATGAGAAATTAAAGATGATTTTTCAAAAAAGGTAATTATTCTTAATAGGTTCTAAACAAGGGCATTTTGGAAAACTTCTTAGTTTCAAAGTGACAATTTTCATAATTCCATTTGCGTGAGGACACGGCAATCCTTTAGTTTGGGGAATTTTGATATTTGCTTAATTGTATACTAATTTACCCGGGATTTTGCCTAATAAAAGCCAATTAAATGCCAAAAGAATAGAAAATGTGTGCTTTTGTGTCCAATTGTGCAGGAAAGGATTGGAAAGACAAAAAGAAGCAAAAACGATCAAAAACCGACAAGAAACGGGAAAAAGACAAAGAGTCAAGAGCAAGACAAAGAAATCAGCCAGAAATCACAGCCGGATCAGCCCGACTCAGTCAAAGAAAGAAACAAAGAAGTCAAAGACCCAAGATAAAGTCAAAGGGCCATTATTGACAAGTCTTCAAAGTCTAAAGAGCTCATTTGAAGTTTTGAAGTATCAAGGGCTAAAGTTGTTAAAGGTGCAAAGTTGTTTTATAAAGAAGAAAAAGAGCAAAACAACAACAAGGGCTAAACCTGCCATTCTCCAAACCTGTTTATAACTACTTTTGGGCGGAATAGAAGACAAGGACCAAAAGCGACAAATTACCCAAAGTTTCAAAATAATACCCGGCTTTTTAGCTAACAACTTAACCACCCAACAGACTTAACTGATTTTCCCGCCCAAAACCTACACAAACCCAAACACGTTTTTCACCCAACCCCGCTCCCTTTTAAACACTCAATTCGTTCTTACACCTCTCACCAATGACAAATCACCACGTGGCAGCAGCCTATTGGCCTTGCCACCTCATCAATTGATCAAACGGCTCAAATAAGCTCAAAAGGATCAAACGGCTGTGATTAAAAGGAAGCCCCTAGAATCTCTTCCCTCTCCTCACCTCTTCTCTATAAATAGTAGCTTAAGAGTTCATTTTTCAGTGTTAATTTTCTGTTTTAAAATTCTACTTTGTAATTTTCCATTTTTAAGCAATTTAATTCTCATTTTAAGCAATTAAGCTTTTGAGCTCTTGTAACTTTCTCTTTTAAGATTGTACCTCTTTAATTCAGCAATACAACTCAGTTACATGTTTCTTATTCATTCATTTTCAAGTATAAGTCGAATTTAATCAAATAAGCTTTAAATAAGCTCATAAGAGCTTATTACTTCTAATAAGCTCAAATTTAGCTCAATTTCTGTCCTAAGCAATTCATTTACCATTTTTACTTACTTACATTCAAATCATGATTACTTGAATACTTATAAGCTCAACTTGGAAAGACAAGAGGAAATAAGCTCAAATTAAGCATAAGCCAGCTTATTGAGGTTTAGAGGCAAGGTGCCATTAGGTTTAAGCATTTTTAAGAGCTACTCACTCAACTAGAGTAGCTCTAGTTCTGAGACTTCAATTTTCAGGTCACTTTCTTTCATTTTCATATTAAGCCAATTCTAGCTTATTTCACCTTGCTTATTTCTTTTAAGTTCTCATTTAAATTCTGTTCATTAAGTTTACTTAGCTTATACTTGCATTGTTTTCAGTCTATTTTAGCATTAAAAATTAGTAAAACTTCATTGCCACTTTTCTGTCTTAAGTAGTAGTAATAAGCATCATAGAGTAAGTAGCTTATTTTGCTTAATAAGCTACTAATTTTTCTGCTTAAATAGCTTCATTAGTTTAAAAATAATAGAAGTAGCTAAAAAGTTTTAGCTGTTTTTAGTCTTTAAAAAGTTTTCAAGTTCATTTTGTTTTGACAGAAAATATAAAGTAGTGTTTGGAATTAGCTTTAATTGACTTTTAAAGTCAATTCTATCCTGCCAAACTCTTATGTCAAGTTGAGTTAGAGTGTTTACTAAGTTTAGAACAAAGTTTTTAGAGGTAGGGTATAGTTTATTTTTTTTTTTACAAAATTAGGAGTTAAATCTATCATTCAGCACCATGGGGGGGGGGGGGGGGGGGGGTTGGGGGCTTTAATTTCAGACTTAATAATCTTAGAATTTTTAGTTTTTTTTTTACAAGCAACTAAGAGTTTTTAGTAAATGTGTGTTCACTTAGTGAGTTTAGCAAAGTAAAATTCAAAAATCTTAGCTTACAATTCTGTTCTTTGCACTTTGCATCAGCAAACCATTTGCATCAGCATAACACATCAGCAAAGAACCTTCAATTTTCTCTTTAATATTCTTCTATTTTCTATGGAAACCTTGCAAATCTTTTTAGCTAGATGGATTTTAGATAAGTAGGTTAGCATACTTTCAAAATTTCAGCACTTAAAATCCAAAAATAAGCTGTTAAGCTTAGTCAAAAAGAAGCTCTCAAAGCTGTTTCATTGAACTTTGCATTTTCCAGCCTTATTTTCTTTCTAATATTGTTAACACTAGGGTAATATTAGTTTAGAAACCTTTAAAGCACATCTTAAGCTTTAATAAGCTGCTTTTAGTTTTAATTTTCATCAAGTTTTAAGCTCTTTATAAGCAAAAATCCAAAAATATGGTTAACTAGTTACTTTCTGTGACAGCATACTATTGGCTTATTTTCTAGCTTATTCTTTAGTTAAAAGTTGAGGTTGCTTTTGTTAAAGTTGTTTAGGTTAAGCTAATAAGCAACTTTGTAGTTTTAAGTTTTTGCTAATTCTCAAAATTTAATAAGCCAAAAATTTTAAATAAGCTAGGGTCTGTTTGGTTATTGTCTCAAACCTAAGGGGTACCCGTTTCTTCTATTGTGTAAATTTCTAGAACTTCGCCCGCCTACCCTCTACTTTCCTTTTTATCACTTTCTACCCTGTCTTTCTTATTTCCTTTTAATTTTCTTTTTATTATTAAAAGTTTTAATAGAAATTAGGTTAGATTTTTAATAAATCAAATTAGTTGAAAAATATAAAGTAGAAATTAGGGCTTTTATTTTTTATAACTTTCTGCACCTTTGTAGTTTTTAAAAATCATTTTTCTTTATTTTTCCCATTAAATTTGTATTTTCTAGGAATTAAAATAGTTTTTAGTAATTCCTTTTTCTTAGATAAATCATATAAAATAGG
>BQNB010036674.1:0-47990 GCA_026074375.1 Tanacetum coccineum | reverse complement strand
ATAATATTTTAGACTTTTCTAAGTTTAAAAATCATTTTTTAGAATTTTTAGAAATTAATTTACTATTTTTTAGGATTTAAATAGATTTAATTAGTTTTTAATTCATAAAAAAAATTCAAAAATAATCAAAAAATTATAATTCCCTTTTCTAAAATTTTCTTTTGTCTTACTTTAGGTTTAGAAACTTAGTTTGAATTTTTAAGAGTTAATTTCGCTTAATTTGCTTAATTGTCGCGTTTTATTTGCTCCTGTTAATTGCTTTTAATTGCTAGTTTTTAATTGTTTCTTTTAATTGGTAGATTTAGATAATCAAATCAATCTTTGTTACCATTCAAAATCATTGTCCAAGCATCAAACGTGGTCTCAATTTCACAAGTCGTTGGGGAAACGACCCGGGGAATCATACTTCCCGGTTAAGATACGTATTATATTATATTATATATCTTTTTGAAGAGTTTCCTTTTCACCTTTGTCCTCAAGGGTAAATTGGTAATTTTCCATAGTATTATATTATATATTTACGCGTGTATCAAATTTTTGGCGCCGTTGCCGGGGATTTGTGATTAAGATTCTATCGTTTGAAGTTTGTTGATCGTGTTTTGGAGAACCTTTCGTTTTCGAAAGTTATGTTTTTAAGAAAATCAAAAATAAAAAAAATATATATAAAAAAATAAAAACTAATAAAAAATATTTTTCTTTTCTTTTAGTATAAGTAGAAGATTAAAAAAATATATATACTAAAATATTTTCTCTTTCAATTTAAAAAGTCACAAAGTTGGTAAAAGAACACCAACAAATAATACCTTCAATTGAGGTATTATCCATAATAAGTTCCCAACTCGTATTTAAGATTTAAAAACTTACCATTTGTGTCACTTACGAGATACGGCTCACCTTAAAAAGTTCTAGATACGGCTCAACTTAAAAGTTCAAATTTTTAAGAGCTACCGTGAAGTAAGTTTGATTATTTGGTTCAAGTTGTCTATCTCATTGTCCTTTAAAATAAGATCAAAAACCAAAAATAATCTTCTTTCTCTCCTTATCCATTTAATTCTTTTCCTTAACCCTCTAAATTGTTTAATTTTTATGGCGTCACTCGATCATCATTTGAACCCCCTCTTCTCGATTAAAGAATGCATGTCTTGTGGAGCGTTGTACACTAGAAATTGTGGTTGTTCAAAAGGAGGTCTTGAAGAATAAGTTCATGTTCCAAAAACTTCCTCAGAATTGTCCTTTTCCCTTGCAACTTGTGGAAACCAGTTGGTGGTTTATATTGTCGTTCTTGTGATTTTTATGCGAAGGCTGTTTGATGAAGGTTGGTATACAATTATGATAAAAACGAAAATTCTAAACACTTCCGGAGTCATCCAAAAACAACACTTAATGTTGTTAGTTGGGTGCGTCTCAAGGAGTCATTCGTCTCAAATTCAAGACCCGGTGTAAATTCTTTGAAAAGTCTTATACTAAGTAACCACAAATGTTGTACAAGTGTGGCGATTTTTTAGTACGGTATTTTTTTTCCGTCAAACAATGTACTTGCAAGTCTTGTGGGGGTAGAACGGTGCTCATATTGGTTATAATTGCCCACCAAAAGTTCCGATTATCTCTAATTCAGAACAATGCAATCAAACCATTGCTGAGCTCCCACAGACTTTGCCAATTGTTCATCCGACATGCAATTATGAAGATGAGAATTCATTCATTTATGATTCCAAACTTAATTCTTCCAATGATTCTCCAAGTGTTCTCACTCACCCTCCACAACTCCAGTTTGAGACTTACTTGTGTGAGTTATGTGGAAATAATGCTCATTATGGTTATGATTGTCCACCACAGTTCCCGCTTGTCTATGAACAGGAACCATGTTACAATTAAAACTTTAATGATAATTATTTTCCACAAAATTTTCAAAGTTCTTCTCAACAATACAATTGTTGTGCAAATTGCGGGGGCCCTCATGAAACTTTTCAATGTCAACAAATGAATGAAGATTATAATGAGCAAAATTCTTGCTATGATCCTAATTCTTTTGGTTTTAACCAATATCAACCCCCGCAGTTTCACTCCCAAGAGACATAGTAAGAAATTTTAGCAAGCTCAAGAAAGAACTTAATGTAAGGATATACAAAGCCTTTTTAAAGGAGTATGATCATATACCTCTTAATGAAAAATGCATGGCTTTATTGCTAGCTGAGGAGAGATTCCTGAAGATTAAGCAAGTTATGAGAGAAGAGCAGAATCAACCTAAAGTTATACAAGAATTGCTTCTTAAACTTATGGATGATTTGCAAAGTCTTAAAGGAAACCAACAAGAGAAGACGGAGACGGCAGCTCAAAATCTTATTCCATATTGGAATTCTTTTATGATTGACGATGAAGATGCTAGAGACAACTTTTTGAAGTCCGTTTGCTCTTCTTAGGAAGTTCGTCGTATACCATTTTGGAATAATACAACAAAGGTTATATGGATAGCTTGGGAAAGTTTAGGCGAAATTAAAGATGCTTTGATGGACAAGCAATATCAACAAGAGGATATTCAAGAATTAATGAGTAAACTCCTTGAAGATGTGCGAAATATCAGTAAAGAATTTTCAGAATATATTAATTGTCCAAGCTGGTATCGTCTGCTTTTCTACTTAGATGATGACGATGATGAGTATACTGTTATTTGGAAAAACACTAAAGCGATCACACCAGATGAACCATCCGAAGAGCCCGAAGACCTTCTAATCATGGGGGAAAAGGAACTTAGCACTATTATAAAAGGATAAATCTAGTGTTGAGGACCTCGACCCAATCCCAAGTGGATCCAAGGGTGTTTCCGATGATATTTGTGATAATGATCATTCTGATGCTAAATCTTTGCTTAGTCAAGATGTTCCGATCACGTCTCCTAAGATTGATTTTCTTTCAGAGGAATTCACTGGTGAATTCACTCCTACTCCACCGGGAATGGATGAAGACGAATTTGATGAAGAAGAAGTTGATTGTTATGATCATGATTTTTCAAGTGATGACGATTCTTTTGAGGACATCAAGTACGTTGAAGCATCACCTCTCAATTTGGAGTACGATAGATTAGAGGAGGAGAATGAAGATCACAAAGAGAAAGAGTTTGACTTAGAAGATATTTTTCAAATCCAAGACGTTATTCTTCGTGAGAAATTATTAAACGTCCATCGTCTTATTACTAATATCAAATTTTTGAAAAACAACCCTACTCCTGATTTTGTGCTCAAGTCTCCCTCTTCAATTCCTATTTCCATCACGGATAGTGATTCGTTCTTTGAGGAGTCCGATACTTCTCTTTCTCATTCAGATAACTCTTTACCTGAATTCAAGACTTTCAGCGATCATACGGAAGAGACGAGAAGTGGCAGTACCACTACTCATGCTAATAACTCTCTTCCCGAATATGATTCATTTCTTTTTTAGATTGAGCCCGATCAAGGAGAGTTGACTAGTGTTGTTATTTGATCTTCTTTTGGAATTTCCTGAGTTTGAATCATTTCACTTTGATCCGTCATTTCCTCGTCCTCCTCCGGAACCACCGGATGTTGAGAATAGCTTAGTTATTGAGACCGATGCACCAGTGATAAACAATGTTGATGAACTTAATGAGGATGAATGTTTTGACCCGGGGGGAGGTGAGAATAATGTTGAAGTTGACGATTCCTTCACATTTGTCACTTGGACTTTTCTCCCGTTTCTCACCTACCCTGAGGTTTCTCCCTTACTTTCCTCCACCAAAAATGAGGATACCATTTTTGACCCCGGCATCTCCACTTAGAGCCGGTGGCCTCTCATCGGGATGGAACTTTCATGTGCTTTAATGTTTGTCCAAACATTAATGAAAGCCCGATTGAGATTTTCTCTTCCATTTTCACTCTCCCTAAGGACGAATGAATTCAGGGATCGAGTCAAGCTATGTGACTCGGTTACCAAAAACAAAGCGCTTCGTGGGAGGCACCCCATGCTTATCCATTTCTTATTTTTATTCTAGTTTCTAATGTGTGTGAGGAGGCTTGTACTCTTCCGTTCTTTGTGTTTGTTGTTTGTACTTGTGATTATTTGCAGGATGAACCCAAATTTTCTGAAGACTCTCGTGTTCGGTGTTTTGTCCCGGATCACTCGAGCTTCCTATCCTTTGTTTGTCATTAGTTTGGGGAAATCCGATATCCTTTCATCTTATCGATTCACGTTTATCTTTGCATAATTAATAAACGGCTTAGATTTGCGTAGAGACCCGCCTTAAACATTGAGGACAATGTTTCATTTTAGTTTGGGGAGGGAATCTATCGATTTGATGTTATCTGCTTATTGTTTTGTTCTCGCGTACCCGTTTTTCCCACAAAAATAGCAAAAATTTTAAATTTTTCAGTTTAAAAAAAAATGTTAAGACACGAATGTAGGCTTTCCGTTGGTGAGAACGAAAAGTAAATTTTGACCCGATCGGTTTTATACCTTAGCTTTCTCCTTAACTTTATATAGATTGTCTTTGCTAATCTTTTATACAAGGAGCTATAAAACGCTAGTCTAACTTGAAAAGGTCAAGACTTTGCAAGTTCCCATAATTGATTTTAAATATGCGAAGTTCGATTTATTTTAGGCTAAGTATTCACGAGTTTCTTTATTAGAAATTTTAAATTGTGAAGAACAAGAGATGATAGAGTAGAGTATATAGTGTGATGTTAAACATAGAATAGTTGGATTTCTTTAAGGCTCATAAGTGTTAATTGTGGCTTTTTTCCCATTGCTGCATCACCTTCTTTATATAATGTTTAATAAATAGGAGTTGTGCGGTTTTTTAGTTAATAATAGTTAATTAGTAAGTTTTTCTGTAGTTCCTTTATGAATTAGATGAGTACGCATCAGAATAATTAATTTGGCTATTATATGTATCACATTAATTAAAATATTTTGCTTATTCCTTTGAAGAGCCTTAGTGGTATATGGGATAGTAGAATCAATAATATCCAAGTCTGATTAAAGTTGCTGCATCTTGCCGGCTCTCAACCAATGTTACAGCCTTCTAAAAGGTCGAGGAAGTTTCCAAGGTCAAAATATGTTTGCTACATCTTGTCGGAGGCGTGGCCGATGTTGTAGCCTTCTAAAGGGCTGAGGTTTAATAATGTTGCTAAATTTTTTTTGTCTTATTGTGTACCTTAAAGAGCCTAAGGGTATATGGTGCAAATAAGATTGGTCCATTTATGCCTTAAAGAGTCTTAGGGTATATGACATGAATGGTGCCTTGCTTAAGTAACATAATAAAAGCCAAATTTTGGTTGCCTCGATGTGGACTTTAATCTTGATGACAAGTGATTTTTGAAAAGGGCTAGGAGCATTATTGCATTCTTAACCGTTACGCTTTATTTTTGAATTAATAAGTATCGAAATAAAAGTCTTAAAGAGCCTTCGGGTATATGACTTTAGTAAAATCTTGAGATACAAAAATAGGGAATAAGGGAGGAAAAGTAAGTACACAATTAGCTCTTATGAGTAGTGTTAGCATCATAACTTGTATTTTGCAATGATCTTGTTTTTAAGCTTGGCTTGGAGAGGTGAAAGTCGGGGACGATGAATTTATCCATTTGGACACTTTTCAAGTGCTTTTTGTTCTATGATCCTAAAAGTTACCACAAGGTAATGAAAACAATACATTATGTCACACAAGAATAAGTTGTAGTTAGGTAGTTAATTATTAAGAAAAATCATAAAAAGAGAGAAAAGTTTTGAAAATGGGAAAGCGGGTGTTTTATAACTTGTGACTTAGAAACTTTCCCCGCAAAGACTTTACTACTTCTTAAAGGATTAGCTTGGGGAGGTTTTGAGGGATTTGGTTATAAGGCATGTAATATTACGTAAGGACACGCAATCGTTTAGTTTGGGGAATTTTGATAGGTGTAATTTTGATAGGTGTAAAATACACATATCCGTTAACACCAAAAATGACCATAAATGACCAAAAATACAATGAAAATGGCAAAGACATGTGTGTTTTTGTGTTTTGTGTATGCAGGTATGGATAAAGCAAAAATCACAAGGAAACGATCAAAAACGGGCAAACTGTAACATCCCCAAAATCAGGTAGCAGCGGAATAGTAACATTGGGGTGCTACTTCAAGTACAACAAACAAGATATAGGAAATGACCAAGAATGGACGTTTTAAGATAATATTTCATTTATAGCAAAATATCAGAGTTAATACATTAGGTCCCATAAGTTTTTGATGTCATAAACATCCAACATACATTTAAACAAAATCTCAAAAGATGACTTAAGTTTTATGAAAGGACAAAGTTGATATAATTTAGCATAAAACCACAAATCCATTTATAGGTATCCGCCACGGCTTCCCTTCAGACTTCATTGACCCTAGGACTGAAATTTAATTGCTAAAGGTCATCACAAAGGTTGAGTGGAAATAATAGGTTTGTTAGTATTGATGGAACCACAAGATCGATGTATTAATAGACTCTAAAACACATTTAGTAGTTCCAAACGTATATTATTGCACTAGTCATGAATCCCGAAGCCTTAACTGTTTGTGCCCCAAATTGTAATAGGAGGCTGTGCCAACAACCTAAAAGTATTCTCAATGTTAATGCACCATGGTCAATTGTGACCAGAAAATCCAGGTGGGGCATTGTCAGTCCCGTAGATCTATCCACAACACTCGCGCTCACTATCAATAGCAATTGACGGCTTGATGATATAGTGGGAGCTTTATTGGCAATAGTGGTAACTTAGGGCAATAATATTAAGGCAGTAATCTGGATAGCATACAGTTTAAAAAACACTTTGAAAACACTTAGAAAAAACCTTGTGTCAATGTAAAATAAGCATATGTAATTCACCCTTAGAGTTTGGTAAAACATTAGTAGTCAAAATGGGGCTATGAACTCACCTTGAGTACTGATAGTCCAATAATCACAGATAACAATGTCAGCAAAACGTCTTTGATTGCAACCTATTTAAATTAAGCGTCGTTTAAGTAACGCAGTACTTCAATTTATAACATAATAATAATCTTTATAGTAGTTACGTCGTGCTATCGTTCGGGCTATCATAAGTAAAGAAGTCATGACATGACGTTCGAGGAGTTAGGATACTTTAAATCGTAAATCCAACAACATCGTCGATACGCCATCCGAAGAGGCCTCATTATGAAACTTCCCTCAGTAATTTGCACTTTGATAACCCTCATTTTTCTATATAGCATATCACACCGGGACTAAATCGTTTTAGATGTATTTATAAAGTGAAAACGTTTATAATTAACCTTTTCGTAAAAATGACCTAATTTGGTCGTTTTAAGCCCGTTGCTCGCGTTTCTTACGTCCACGTCTTCGTAGTAAGACGAGCGATCAAAATATTACATTTTCAAGTTTTTAAGATTCTGCGATGAATAGTAAAATTACTGTTCACAACAGCTCATTTGTCGTTTTAGGGTTTTAATTAGCGTAAACTTGTAATCGTAATAACTTATTCGTTTTAATCCCGATTTTAGTGATTCCTTCGAGTACGTTTTTGTTATTAAAAGAGGTATTATATTTTATAAAGTTGGGTCCGCTGATGAATAGTGATTTTTACTGTTCATAGTTTATAAAATTACTTTTATAAACTTTAATTATCGAAAATGTCGTAATTTACTCGTTATAGTTCCGTTCTTAACGATTCTTGCGTGTACGATCTCGTAATCAAAAGTTATATCATATTTTAGGTGTTTTAAACTCAAACCTACTGCCATGAATAGTAACTTTTTATAAAAATAGTTTTATAAAAGTATTTATAGTCGTAAACTCGTTTTTAACGTATCTTTTTCGTTATAGATCGGTTTTTCGAGTTTCTTATCATTATGGAATCGTCATGAGGCGTATTATTTTTATAAAATATCATTACCTACTGTCTAAGTTCGAATTTTAAACAGCCCATATGTATTTAAGTGTATAACTTTATAAAAACTTGTTTTATGTATTAATTAAGTTAGTAGTTTAAATATAGAAACCCTTATAACTATTTTAAACACATGTAATACTTATAATAAAGTCAAATCATCCATAAGTCCTTACAATTTTCATTGTAATAATTTCTCTACAATTTACTTTCCATTATTTTCATATGTGAAGATTAAGAAAAACTTATAAAACCCTAATTTAACCTAAACATGTTTATACTTACTCCATAGGTTAACATACTTTTATATTCACTTTTCCATGATATATATGACAATATGACATGATAAAAAGTGCATAAAATCATAAACATAATTAACAACTCATTTTACATATTTAAAAGTCCTTAGTGGTGATTATAGCCATATTTAACATATAACACATAAAATCATAAGAAGTAAAAGTATAAAGGAATTAAGAAGACCTTAGAGATGATGTAAGAGATGAGAAATAAGTTCTAAACCCGTGTTTAGATTCAAAACCAAAGCTTACAAGCTTATAAACCCTAGATTAGGTTTGAAACCCTAATCTTCCCTTTTCTTCCTTAATACTTGCAAATGATGATCCAATGCTTGTAAACACCTTAGTGTGCCTTAGGATTAATGTGTAAAGGGTTGTATGGATTGAATAAAAATTTTGTATGGATTGTATAAAAGTGATATATATGCCGTGGGTTTATAGAGAGAAAAGGAAGAGAGAAAATATTTTTGTTAAGTGTAAAGTTGTAAGAAACTTTACTTATGCATGCATGCTTATATATAGGAAAAATATCTTATTAACTTAACCATGGTTACTTTCTAACCCTAGCACAAGGTTAAGAAGTCAAGTTGATAATGGTGTAAGAGTTTTGTTCCCTAGATCTTTATAATATCTAGATATCATATACAAGTTGTTAATTTTTAGTTCTATCCTCAAAATTTCGGCATATATATATATCTAATTATATATATAATATATAATAATGATATTATGATGTTATTTTAATTATTTTGGGTTATTAGGGGTATATCGTGGTATATCCGTTAAGCGTAGATAGGTTTTGGTAACTTCCGGGAATGCCGAAAACGCATTTTATTGCGAAACGTAAGCATTTACAGTATTATGCCCAATAAAAATAAAATGAACAAAGTCATTAATTATCCTGTTATAATATTCATATAACACTTGCCCTTGATGTAAACATTTAATCGTTTAATGCCCGTTTACATTGAATGATCATTTTTAGTTTACGCGATTTAACTTAACGTTTACGGTTTAAGAGTAAACGCGTAAAACCCTAAAAATAAATTATGAATTACATAATGTCATACAATGACCTAAAACACGAGGTGTTATAATACTCGTCATGACTGAGCAATTGAGCGAATTAGTTACATGTTACCACATAGATTAGTTGAGTGATTTGAGTGTTTTCATCTTCTTATTTTGTGAGGTGTTTGGTTATGTACTTGTAATAAATCAAATGAATGCTTTAACGGAAAATATACTTAGGGATACATTTTTATAATCTTCTAAAGGCTACTTAAGGACAAGTAGAATTCAAGTGGGGGATATTTTATGACATCAAATAACGTCAATTTTATTGCATCATTTATCCTATGTTATTAACCCATTTTGTATAATTATTGCAAAGAATTGTTACTTAATCGTTTATATTTAAGAATTGCAGTAATTATGGAGTACTTGGTGAATATTAGCAAAAGGCCCGCATTCTAGAGCTTAAACGAAGATATTTTAAAGATTACTATTCTAAAGACCAAAACACCATATCTATCAAGGAAGATTCGGCGTATCCATGCATGCACTCACCAAAGATCACAAAGGAATGAAGCTCAATACGCCATATCCAGAGAGACTCAATACGCCGAATTCAAGATATAGTATGTGAATATTCTAGAAGATATCAAACGTGGTCCCTACTCCAAGAAATCCCTAATACGCTATATCCAATCCTTGGATACGTTGTATCGAACCGACTTCCAGACCCTATAAATGCAAAACTCAAAAATGAGTTTTAGGTGTGCTAAATCATATTCTCGATACCTAAACCACAAAAGTCAATTTCAGAGGAGAAAAAGAACAGAAGAGGTCAAGCAGCGTTATCAATTCCATAGGAGACATCGTGTAATTCCATATACTTTAGTAATCGTTCAATTTTTGGTATCATTCGTTAACTCGGTTAGTTTACCTTGGCTAAATAATTTCTCTTGTATTTATTATGACGTTTGAAGGCTAATACCTTTGGGTATTAGCCATTATTATGAAGATTTAAATGTTTGGTATTGTTTATCTTGATTTCTTGATTTATCGTTGTATGCTTGTTTATGTTTATCAATTTATACTTGTTTACGTTCTTTTGTATGCGACCTATCATTCAACTGGATCTAGTGATACGGACCAAGTAATCTAGAGTCCGGGATAGCTCTCCATATAGTGATTTATACATCTAGAAATCAAGGATCACAAATAATGTCCCCATCTAATCTATGTCCTAAGGAACACTCGGCTAACTAGTTAATTGGATATTGCCAATGGTTTATTGATCGTGTTGACTAGAAGGTAAAACCTAGATAATTCCAACAAATAACGTTTTTATTTCCATTAGAGTAGTTGGACATGTGGACAACTAGTGTATAGAATTTCATTCAGGCGTAAGTGGTATAAGTCTCTATGAGCTAGGGTGGAACAAGATCACCATTGCTTTAATCCCTAAGATAGATTATAATTAGCAAATAAGGATGCTTTATGCGGATGCTTTAATTGTGACAGAATTAATGTGTCTAGGTCTTAGGAAGAAGTCCTGCCTAAGTCTTAAGAATGATATGCCACCTCGAGAGAAGAAATCATTGCACTAAATAAACAAACCAAAGTTCTAATCGGATTAATAATGGTTAATACAGTTTTCTTATATAAGGCTCGATCACTCTTTTATATTTTGTTAATTAGCTTGCGTGGGTTAAAGTGTCTTGAATTGATTGTAGTCACCGACCAACCTGTGCCAGTCTCTCAAGCTAAAAACCCCCTTTACCTGTTAGAATTAGGTTTAGAACTAACATAGGTTTAGCATAGGTTTGACTTAGATTAGATTTAACATAGATTAGATAACCAAAATATAAATAAATTGAGAGATTTAACCTCGCTTTAAAGGTTTTTGGGGGGTTTTTTTTTTTTTTTTTTTTTTATTGACACCCTTACTATACCCTCAAAATAACTATATACCAGTATACTGCCCGTTAAAGTGTCATTTTTGGTTAAGTCACCAAAATATAAATTTAAAACTTAAAACATCTTAAATATACACCACACAACGACCACATCAGTATCACAGGTTTTATAAAGAAGGTTTCGTATTACAGTTGAGGTTATGTAAGCTTTAGTTTTGTAACAGAGGTTTGGTAATATTGTATTCATATATGGAAGGTTTCGTATCTCATTGGAAAAGGTTTCGTAACACAGTCACTAGGTTTCGTAATATAGTTTTAGAGGTTTTGTAACACAATTGGTGGGTTTTGTAACACTGTTTCATAGGTTTCGTATCTCATACTTTTGGTTTCGTAACACAGTTTAAGAGGTTTCGTGATGTGTGTTTTACAAGCTTTAAATTTATAATACTAGAAATACCGATTTTTACTAAAAACACAACACTCGGGAAGTATACCCGTTCGTGTATAGTATAGCTTTTAGGTAAGTCCAGGTCGTTCTACGGGAATTGAAGTTTTCACAGTTTGTAATTAAGGTGCTAAGGTTAATAAGATTGTCACGGATCAAATTAACCAAATTTTGCATATATCAAATATTATAATGAAAGCAATTAAAAGAGGATTCAATCAAATGATTAAGGTATGTTTGTTTAGGCAATGATCACTTAGATAATGATGTGTTTGTAATAGTATTTATAAGTTTTAGAAAATAGAGTTATCACAAGTTATAAATCCTTTCGGCCTTCAAATATAACTAGTGATTATATCGATTAATAACAACAAATCCTTTCGGCCTTTATAAGGTATTATAACTAATATATTAAGTGGAATGATTAAACACATATATAAAAGAACCCTTTCGGCCTATATTCTTGTATAAAATATGTTTTACCAATTCAATAAACACATATCCAAATGCTCCATATCCAAGATCACATATTGCCCAAACAAACACAAGATGACTACTCCATGATCAAAGTAACAAAACACATAACATTCATCATAAATTTAGTAAAGATCATATTCAAAAGATAAACAAGATTTATACCAACTTCAAGAGAAAATGTTGATGATTTCACAAGAATTTCCCAAGAACATCTTACTATATTCAAAGCAAAATTCGGAAACTATGAACAATTCTGTCACAATCGATTATAGATTCGAATAAACACTTCTATTATGCTTCTTTGATGGATCAAAACCTGGAAATTGATGGTGAAGAGTGGTGGTAGTCGATGGTGGTGATGGTGGTTTGAAGGGGTGTTTGGATCCTTGGTTTGTCAAGCCAAGATCACCAAAAACACCTTTTCTAAGTGTTCTAAACGAATTGAGGTTTGTGTGTGTAAGAGATATCATATGAGGTGTTTAGGGGCTGTATTTATAGGCTCATGGGGTGCCAAAAACGCAGCAAAGAAGGATCTAGAATGGAGATTTGAAAGGTTGCAATGAATGCCAAGCTCATTTAAAAGCATTCATAATCTGGCAGAAAAGTATGCCACACTTATTTGAAAGTGCGGTGTACTTGGGGCATTTACAGCACTTGGCCTTTTCCAAAGTTGTAGATACTTGAATTCTCTTCGCGAGGCCACCAGAATCGCGTCAAACGGAGTTCGTATGACCGAGTTATGACCAAAACAGTGAACAAGTGTCAGAAAGCATTCAACTTGAGTTATTTCTTTGTTTAAGCTTCAAATCTTCGTGTATTCTTCCGTTTTCTTCCACGACACGTACTTAGAACCTACAATAGCAAATATACTCGATTAAGTATCGAAAGTTCTTATTATTAACCAATTTATATATATAAAATCATTGATAACGCATATAAAAACATGTATAAATTTTTTTTTTAGCGTTATAAAACCCCCCCCCCCACACTTAAAAAACTTTGGCAGTTGCCCAAGCAAATCTAAGAAAAGAAATTTTATAAACAAGGTCCTAAGTGACAAGATAAGGGAAAACTTTAAATTTTAATATTTTTTTGCTTTTTATTTTTTTTTTTAAATTTTTTATAGGGTGTGAAAAATGAGAAATATTTTTTGGTTTTGTTATAAATAATCGCAAAAAGCGCAAGCACCCCCCCACACTTAAGGGTTTGCTTGCCCTCAAGCAAAATAAGGAAAATAATAAGCTTTACAAAACAAACATAGAATTGTTAAAAATATTTTTGGATTTTTAATATGTGAAAACAGAGATGTTTGACAATACCCAACGATCTTCAAGCTGTAATAACATGACTAAGCACCTCACGAATAAGAAAAAAAGTATAATTCACTCAAACACTCGTATGTGATGTAATACAGGGTAAAAGGGAAATCACACTCAATTGCTCAGACATGATCCATTTCATACCATAGGCTTGTACAAGAAACAAAACTGCACCGACATGGCGTAAGCACCAGGCATGAATATTAAAAGAGGACTTTTATTCAGGTTGTAGCGTTAGGCTTAGGGGTTATAAAGGTGTGGATAAGGTATGAGAAGTATATATTGGAAATGGTTTTATAATTTATACATGTCAACAAGTCCAAGAAACCCATGTGTTGGGAAATACAAGTCTGAAAGTCAAAGTACTGTCAGTACATTCAAAGTACTGCCTTCGTATTAAAGGAGAGTCAAAGTACTCTTAAATAGAATATACAATTCTTTGTTAATGGCTGCTTAATTTTCTCATTTTCTTCTAAAATGCTCATTCTAGATCTTGGAAGGGGCATTGACTTTTGACAGTTAAATCTTTGTTCTGAGAATCTAAGGCCTTAAAGTCAAGAATAGGATGTGCCTCATTATTTTTCTTTGTCAATCGAGAAATTTTCTCTTTTAATTCTCTAATCGTATTGCCCCTTCCTTGAAGCTATTCTTCTAGTTGCCTGATTACAAAATACTGTAATCCTAATGCAGGAACATCCAAGATGTTCACTGATTTTTTGTTTTCCAAAATGTTCTTTAAGATGTTTATACTTTAATTGCAAATTAAGTGGTTCCAGCTCAATTTTGGATAAGTGTTTTATCATGTCATCGTGATCTTCCTTTGATCTAGTTTTTATACTAGAATTTTCAGCTTTAAGTTCTGCAATATGTTTTTGAGCGGCAGTGTAAGCATCATGCATGTCAAAAAATCTGGATACAGTAAGCATATAATTTGTTACAGTGTAAAACATGTCTTTAGACAGGCATTCAGCAATTAGATTCTCATTTTCAAGAGAAGGTTCTTCCGCTCAATTTCATACACTTTATCTACGGCATGTATGGTCCACCTCAGCCTCTATTTGAATTTTCCCAATAAAAAAAAAAAAAAACCCCTTCTTCATTTCTTTAATTTCTTTTATGGGAGCTTTTTGAATTCCCTCAAAATGTTCTTTGATTGTTTTGAAAAATGGGATTACCTCAGTGAGATAACATGTTTTTGTTTGTTC
The DNA here is from genome assembly GCA_026074375.1 of Tanacetum coccineum. Lineage (NCBI taxonomy): Eukaryota > Viridiplantae > Streptophyta > Magnoliopsida > Asterales > Asteraceae > Tanacetum > Tanacetum coccineum. The sequence goes on along the minus strand of BQNB010036674.1, from coordinate 33,424 downwards.
AAACCCCTTTCCCCTTCAGTTAGACCCGTAGGTGTAATTCTCTTTTTACAGGTTTTATCAAATTCTAAAAAAAGTTATACTAGAGAATAAATATTTACTTGTACTTGACTTTTTGTTGGGAGGACTTTGGGGACCAGCTTTGCAGGTGTATTGGGAGGATACACCGTCATAGCTGTAATTGGTTTTGCAGATTTGGCCTTTTCTTTGAGAGCTTTGGCCTTTATTTTGATAAGATCATCAGACCAAAATATCTGCTTAGGGGTCAATTGTTATGTGGTGTGAAAGTCGCTAAATAATTCTCTTTCGAGTAATCATATGGTGCAATCTTAACCTTCTTTTTCACACACTCTGGGTCGTTTATTTTTCATTCATTTGCTTCCTGGTAGTTTCAGCTATCTCTAGGGTGTCCTCTGAGTCATGAACTAAGACACGGGCATGGTTGGGCTTGACAATTCTACTGAACAATTATATAGGCGGGTTCGGAACTTGCTTTGCTTGGACAGATAAAAGGGATTTTGTAGCCTCTTGCTACCCTATTGTTTCATCATAAAGGACTTAGGTTACACAACATATGGACTGTTTACAGAGACTGATCTTGTTTTATATAGCTTATCTTGACCTTTTCTTTTAAGTGTTTTCATGTCATAAATTCTTCAAAGAGGCTTATTTTCTTTCTGTTTTAATCATGTTTTTAACGTTGATACACTTCCCTATTAACTTGTTATGGTTAAGGTTAGAGTTTTCGTTAATTTTAACAGAATAATAGTTCTTTTGTAAAGATTCTTCCTTAACTTACGGTTCTTTGATAATCATCTCTTTTGATGTATCAATTAACAGTTTATCGTTCAATGAGATCAAATTGGGCCTTTTTAATAAAATTCAGCTTATTACTTATATTAGACAAGTTCAGCAGTTAAGGATGCATTAATTGGGATGTTGGGCATTTCAAAAGTGACACATTGGGTATCCTGCTCATATATATCATTAGTGATAATCATTATTGCATCATTAGGAACAGAAGATACATCACTGTATACAACGCGGTCTTCGTTGTCCTGCAGATACTGATCATACGAGATAAATATTACTAATTACGTTGCTATATATTGTTTCTGAGTCACCAACGTCGTTTTGTTGTACAACATTATGCATCTTGTGTTCCTCATGAGACTCATTCACATTATCGAGACCATTATCATGATCTTGTACCTCAAAGAGTGTGTCAGAATCATGCAATGGGCCAACTTTCTCATAAACTGGATCAGCAGAGTAGAGATTAGCACATGAACTATTGTCTAAGTGTAGGAGCTTCATCCAACATCAGAGTTACAGGCGTCACATTGAACTGACTGAAGATGTTGTCTTCTTGCGAGCCATATCTGAACTTGGTCCCCTCGTCCACATCGTCATCAAAGTATTTGTTGTCCCACCTGCAAGAACAAATGCTGCTCCTCATCCAAATCTACTCCATTTTCTTGAGCTTACATTAGCAACATCTTTTCCTTGAAGTAGTCAGAGTTTTGTGGTCGCTTAGGCTGATTGCAGTTTCTTGCTATATGACAAATCCCGTTGTAGTTGTAACACTTGATTGGGTTTTCTTGCCCAGCATTTGCATTACCAGCTCTGTTCTGAGCTCCCTCATTTCTTGCAGCAATAGCACCCCTAGCATTGTTTCCTTGAACCCTGTTCTGTCTCCCCTGAACATTCTGAACCATAACCCTGCCATTCTGCACTGTAGCTTGATTTCGTTGTTTGGAGGAGGTTCTCAATTGATTATTGGTTTGAGGAAATTATGTTTTATATTGTTGGGCTAGGAGGGCAACTTGTTTAGATAAACTGTTAAGCAATTCATCCGTTGGAGAAAGACCTGTATTAAGTGGTGTGTTATCAGCAAACTGAGGTTGGTATGTGACTGGGGAAATGTATGAGGGTTGTGGTGGAACTGATGATGATGAAGGATATTGATAAGGTGAGACATTAGACACTAGGGCAAGTGGATCATGTGAGTGTTGGTTGAGTCTTTCCATCAGCATCTTGTTCTCATTGGCATGCGACTCGTGTTTGCCGTTTGGTAAAGCATACACTGATCATGATTTAACTCTTTAATACCCCTGGTTTAATTGATCGTTGTCAAAATCTACCCATTCGGGTACATGTTGTTTACAAAACTTTAAGTTTAGCTGAAATTTTAGGCCACGTCATCTGATGTGTCTCATGTCATTGATTAGCTTTGTAAACCTGACGTAGTAGTCATGAATGTTTTCACCCTTGTGTTGCCTGAAATGTTCAAATTCATCGTACAGCTGAGATTCACGGTCATCTTTGGTCAATTCAGAACCTTCCAATAACATCTTCACATTATCCCAAATATCCTTAGCATCTGTGTTATGGTTAATGAGTTTGTAGATGTCTCTTGGCAAACCCTGAAGAAGGATGTTCATTGCACGAATGTCGGCTCTAAGTCTATCATTTTTAGCTTATGAAAGGTCTGCAACCACTCTATCTCGTTCTAGGCCTAGATAAGGAGCATCAGTACCTGAAGCAATCTCATCTCTGCACCGTCCCATCTTGAATGGACCTTCATCAATAGACTGAAGATGTACTCTCCATTGATCTGTATCCTTATAGCATATCCGAATTCGTTGTTGCCATGACTCAAAATCAGTCCTGTCAAGCATTGGAGGGCGGGTATCGGAACCTGCCGCTTGGATATCTTCTGACTGATTGGACATTTTAACTGATTGTGAAATGATATGATTGGATTGATCAATGATTAGTGATTGTATGTTAAAAGTGGTAAAGTGAAATTAAGTGTTTTTGTTGTTGTGGTTTGTAAAGGTTGAAGTTTGAAAGTAGTTCAAATTGTTAAGGTAGTCCAATAGTCCAAAACAGTAGTTCAAACCGCTGGAACAGTAACCAAACCGCAACTATCAAACCGCTACTGTCAAACCGCTATTGTCAAACCGCTTTGAATGGTAAACCGCTATGAACACAAAGTGCCTAACCGCTACCTGGAAATGAAATGGGCAGAGGTTTGTTTCCCAAATCGCTATGAGAATAAGTATTCAAAAACCTATAAACTGCTACGGTATCAAACCGCTACTAGTAAACCGCTTCAGCTAACAACAAAACCGCTACCGACAAATCTCTGGCCTAACTAATTTGATAACCTCGGCCTTAATAAGACCAACGCTGTCTAGAAACGAACAAACTGCTAGACAATGTACGCGATCCGACAAAATTGCCAGGAATAGTGTACTTTGCCTATCAAACAGCCGAATAGTGTACACAAATCGATACGATTAAAAAAACATCAGAATACCTAACACGTGCGAAGAATATACGAAAAAAAAAAAATAACTTTTTTTTTTTACACTAAAACACCCTTTTTTAACAATATTTGACGTGTATTCTTTTGCCACAAATGAGGACTAGAGGCTATAGCACACAATAAAATCATGAATTTTAACACAAGGAAACGTGAAATCAATGAACTCAAGAACAAGATTTAAGACCTCCTAAACTCAACTTTTGATCTAAACCAAGCACTAAAACGCACACACAAATGATCTAATCATCCCATGGCTCTGATACCAATTGTAGGATATTGGATATCATCACACAATCGAATGGTAGTAGTTTGGTTGAATAGTAGAGAGGAGAACAAAGAAATGACACACTCCTCTAGAGAGAGATGTGTTGTGTGTATAAAATAACTAGCACCTCTTCTCATAAGATGGAAGAGGCTTTTATATGTGTTTACAAAACCAACCAAATGGCCTTGGTAATGGGGCTTACCCGTTGGTCTTTAAACCCGGCCTATTAACGAACTAAAAAATTATACATTAAATGTGTAATACGAGTACGATAAAACGGTAAAATACAACGAGTGTGATCAAGTATTTTTCTAATTCTAACACTACCAACAAAATTTTTAAAGCTCATCATCATCCTTCTTTCCTTCAGCTGCTTGTCAATAGCCTTGATCATGATATGAGCTATTTTCTTTTCCAACGAACTCCATCTTCTTTGTGGCAGATACTCCATTAGGATATTCTTAGTGATGTCATCCAGCAAAGTTCGAAGCCTTGTTAATGTTCCATCGTTTAACTTGTAGAATTCATCTGATCGCATCAATCTGTTTCTCCCTTGGTTGTCAACATAAATGAATCCTTAAGGGTCTTGATATGGAGTGTATGGGTCTTTTTCCTGATGCCCGATCTGGTAGTTTTTGGCTTAGTGACGTTGATCTTCTTCTGGTAACTTTTAACTCCCAATTGAAGATCTTCGACTCTCTTTTAAATAACCATGCTTCTGGTGAACATTCGTAGTGCTATAGTAAAGTCAGAAACATCATCACCCGAGAGATTGGTGAGCCTATTCTAAACAATAAGGATCAGCATGTCCTCGATTTCATTGATACGAAGTCTTGGGAAGTCGCTTTCCTTGAACGTGTAAGATTGTTATAGCTCTCGTACTTCAATCTCTCTCAGATACCATACCATGTTTTTGCATTACCTCGACCTGAGTCACTACCAGAATACGTTTAGTAGAATACACATCATGACTAGATTCTAAGCCTCGTGCATACCCATAGAAGGTCTTACGTTGATCTCTCCAATGAGAAATACCCCAAAGTGTATGTTTATCATAGACGACTTTAATAGAACTCCAAATGTTTTGGACCATGTCTTTAATGCCTGGAAGATCATACTAAGCGGCCTGTGTCTTCGTTATGGAAGTCGTATAGGTCATAGTCGAGATTCCTCCATGTAGATACTTGAGATCGTTGTTGAAGAAGTAGTCAACCGGTACCATTTGACGATTCTCATTCATGACTAAAAGGAGGGGTTTGGTAAGATCGAATGGATAATCACCACCTTCTGGGTAGTCCCAATCAAGTTTCTCCGATAAAGCTTTGTAACATTCTTCAAAGTCATATTCCAACTCAGCAAAATTGGTACGTGTGCCTTTGAGAAGTTTGAATGTTGGCCCTACAGGGTTTATTGTGTTAGTTTAGTGATCTTCAGGCGTTCATGATGTATGCAGAGAAGTACTATAGGGATGTGCTCATCATTATCAAGGTTTTTGATGGTTTATCAGCAGAAGATGCAAGGGTCGTTAACCAGGTTTGAGTAGGTCCTTGTTGTGGAGTCTTGACAACATTCCAATCAGGATTAGTGGGTTCTTGAGGTTGTTTAGATTTGGTAAACCAATCACGTTTAGATGCAACTTTCCCTTGGGTTCTTCATCATCATTACCCAGATTCTCATCTTGATTTTGTGGCATATCAGAATCTGCAACCTTAAACTCTGGTTCCTCTGTCTGAACAGACTTTCTAGAAGATTTGATTGAGACTTGGCGCCTTTGGATGAGCCAAACTTTGATTCCTTAGTTTTCAGACCTTTTGTTGGTTCTGCATCCTTGCTTGTCTTCCTCTTCTTCAACCCTCAGTCTGATCTAACGAACGGGTCTTCATCTTTATCTTTATCTTTTCGGCTTCTCTTCAACGAATACACTTTATCATAAGTTGAGAAGAGACTCTTGTCGAGATCATAAGACTTGATCAATCCATCATAGCATTCTTTGTGTTCAGTAGCTATCAAATATGATTGACTTTCATCCATTTTGTCAATAAGTATTATTCTTTAATCAATTCTGTAAGTGAAGCAGCAACCTCATATGTTGACTTTGGTTGAGAAGACTCCTTGGCTAGAACTGCATGTTCAAGTGACTCAGTAACCATGCGTTTGATCTTCAGAGGAGCAAAGTTAGACACTTCCTTTAGTAGAATCTGAGGAAGTTAAATATTGACTTGCTTTGTGATCCTAGCATGTTAGATGCCGACAGGTAGTTCATGAATTGTCTTGGTGCTCCTAGCCTTGAGGTCTAGATGTTCATCTACTAGATTTGTCACTTGAGTGCTGGAGGGATCATCCTTTTTGGGTTCAAACCTTCCCCCCCTTTTATATGTTGTGACTCTGTTGTTGAATTGGAAAACAAATGCTAAATTTTGAAGTGTAGACAGAGGATTTGTTGCTTCAGTTGTTGGTAGTGGTGTTAGTGTTGATTGTTATGGTGGAGGAGTGAAGGATGGTAATGATTATGGGATGACAGTGGTGTATATAGGTGAAGTTTCAGTGATTACTGAAACAGGTACTGTAAGGAGTGTAGTTGTTTGATTGCTTGGTACTTCATGATGGACATGAACGTCCATTGGAGAAACAATTTATGCATCGATGTGGGGAATATTTGAAAATTTTAAGAATTTAGATGCCAAGTCGGATGAATGGGAAGAGCCAGTAACTGCAACTTTAGTTTTCTTTGTGACAGTAGAAATTGTCACATAAGCATCTTCAATGACTTAATTGAGTGTGGTCTCCAAATTTTCATTTCCTTGCTGGACGTTTCATTTCAGCATCGGTACCCTCTTTTTGAATAAAACCTTTCATTTGTATTAGCTGGTTAATTCTGCTTACATCCCACGACTCATCATCGAACTGATTGGTAGTATAATCTATTCCTTTATCCTCATCACCTTCAGCTTTATTAGTTTCATCTTCATCATCAGTAGAGTTGGATGGGGTTTTAACAAACTCGTCATCCTTTTCCTCTTCATCATCTTCGACCTGTTCTTCATTCTCTTCTTGATCAGATTCAGAACCTGTTTCATTCTCATCGGTTTCATGCTCGGAATCCGACCCTTTTTCATTGTCAGATTGGGTATTGTCATCACCACTGTCACTCTTGGATCACTGCTTCTCCACTTGAGCCGATCATTATTGATGTCATCTTCATCCTTTACCTAAGATTCAGCTTCACTCTCGGTTAATTCTTCTTTAGTCACATCGGGACCTCCTGGTTTAGCACCAGTTCCTTCATTTGTGACAGAAGGTTTGATCTTTGCAGCACTTGGAGCAATTTTGGTAGCAGTACCAGAACTACTTGGACTAGTCTTGTGAAAGTCCCTCAAACTCTTCTTGAACTTCTTCATATTGAGCTTCTTCAGTTTAATGACATTCAGAGGAGCAAATCATTCCTTTGATTATGTTTCTCAACAGTCACCTTTTCCTTCTCCTTTAGACAAAGACTTTCACTGAGAATCTCTTATTGACAACACCTTGCTGTAGCGATGGCATTAGTAGACTTTTGGCAGTTCTTACTTTCTATAATTCTTGTGGGTTTTTCAGGTGAAACTGGGACAGTAGTGAGTTTAGGAGAAGCATGCTTCTTGAATTTGCGTTTCTTAGGAGGTGTAGCCCCTGTGCATATCCAAGATAGTCTTGATAAGCGTTGGTTTCCTAGCATCTCAGGGACTTTGTCATAGATTCAGGAAGTGAGCTCCTATAAATTTGAGATTCTTCCTTTGTAGAGTATGAATCTCAAAGTGTTTTATCAATATTCATCTCTAGAGTTATGCATGCAATCTTTGTTTGTTTTTTTCTCTTGGGGTGACTGCTTGTCATTTGGTAAGGAAGTGGTGAATGATAACTTTGGTGAATCAGGATAGTACATCTTGTCTTGCTTTTTGTGACCTCTGTTATCAATGTAAGTGAATCTTCCCAAAGTAGTTCAACATAGTCCACATTCTTCTTATAGTACATTCCCTAAAGGATTTGTGCTCTAGAAAGACGAAGCTTGTCAAGACCAGTTGTCTTTCCGTGATAAAGCTATGACAAAGCTTCTGTACGCTATCCAGTGATAGATCGCATGTGGGTATAAGTTTCTAAAACGATTGTCTACCCCACCACATGTGGTTCTGCATATTGCGCCTAATCACGTGACCACCCCCCCCCCCCCAATAGAGTAGCCACTCCAATATTCACCAATTACTACACATCGCACGGCTACGCCGCGTATGTCAATTGCTCCCTACTCTGATGATCAACTCCCCATCTATGACCCTCACATTCTTTGAAAGAAAAGACACTATATCTTCATTAGTGGCAAGTTCATTAAAGTTTGACATGAACTCTTAGGTCAGCAGATTTAGATTTGAAAAGATGTCTCTGAAGATTTCCAAATTAAGGTCGAATTTCTTCTTTTTGTCCATTCTGAACCTGTAGGAAGTATCATACTTGTGGATAGAATCCCAGAATTGGTGCATGTAAACTTTTGGAACATCTGTAGTGGTGAGAAATGTTGAATAGCACAGAGTGAGAGCAAGAGCATCCAAGACAACTTGAAATGTAGGTTCTCTTTGTTTCTTTCCAGGATTGAGTCTTCCGTTGCATTTTCCAATCTCAAGCCTTTTCTCTTTGGGGACAAGTTCAAGATCAAGTTTGGTTTGTTGAGCAGTAATGGAAGACATGATTCTGCTAAGATTTGTCACATACAGTTCATATACAAACAAATAAATATTTCACTGAAGGACAATCTAGATCATGAAGAATGATTATAGATGCAATGACTGGTTTTACTAATTAATTTAGACTAACAATCCTTAGGCATATAATTGACAACATGGACAATTAACATGAATGGAAGAAACACAATAATCATTTAACACACTAACTATAGGCAATCTATAGAAAGAGAGGCAGTCATAAAAGATTTCTAAGGAAAACTAAACCTAAATCAATCACTGAGTGACATGTTAAGGGATAATTATACTTAGATTAGATTACGAGATTTGATTACCAAGATTACGTGATTACTTCTCCAAGTGAAAAGTGAATACATGTATAGTTCGCCATAACCACATGTGTATAATTCGCCTATGTGTACATGTATAGTTCGCCTAAAACCAGTGAGTATAATTTACCTAAGATAATGCGTATAGTTTGCCTAACATCAGGTGCATAATTTGCCTAAGATCAGATGTATAATTTGCCTATCATCAGGTGTATAATTCGCCTTATGATCAGGTGTATAATCGCTTAGATCAGGTGTATAATTCGACTTATCATACGTGTATAATTCGCCTAGATCGGCGTATAATTCGCCTTACTTCAGGTGCATAATAGCCTAAGCTAGTGAGTATAGTTTGCAGTGTATAGTTCGCCTAGAACAAACTTAACTCAAAGTTTTTTCAACATTTCAAGGCATCAATAATCACTTAAACAAGTTCATTTAGCATAATAGAATTCAACTAAATATTTTTTAACTTGAATTAACAACAAAAAAATCATTTGCACTTTTGCTTTGTTCGCCTTATAAGAACATGAACAACCCAAATGAGCCAACTTTTGTAGTTAAGACATGTTTAAACTCAAGCAAACACTCACAAAGACTTAGTTTATCATTCTTAAACACAAACCCATGAACTTTAACAATGTTCTTGACCATTTCCCATTTGTTCGAAATCAAGAATCACCCAAAACATAAGAATATGTTATCCCTATGTAAAATTGATATAGTAAATGTTTTAGACCCTATAGGACTAAACCTCAATCAATTTAAGAATTTCACATTTTTCTAGGTGATGAAGTTACGTCGATTATTAGGATTTTTCAAGTATTATTCTACGAATTAAGGTCTATTGAAAGGTGCTATGGGTATGAGAAACATATAACAAGTATACCTTAGTGATTGGACGAGAAATGAACAAAGTTCTTGGGGTCTTAAAAAATCAACAATGGTGTTTTGAGTTTTGTTTGAGTCGTGAGAAAGAAAAGAGACAGGGTTGGGGGGTGTTTTTGATTAAAACTTTTTGGAGTTTTTGGTAAAAATGCCCACTAAGGTTTATACTAACTTATATTTTCTTAATAAACTTATCCTAAGGCTTAACTAGTCCCAATTCGGAACTTTAGTCCCTAATGTTAGTTATCAGAAAAGTTCACATTTTGCATTAACACCCTATAAAGGATTATAGCTATGATAAATAAATCCGGTGAGTTAAAATTAATGAAACCCCCCTTTAATAGTTTTTTAACCCCGTTATATTTAACATCGTTTCCATTTTCACTAACTGGATTTTATAAGATGTTATTTGCCATTTGCTCCACTCAAAACAATGACCCGTTTTCTATTTAAAGGCTGTAGTCGTTGTTTGATGTGGTTCAAATGTCTTTGAAATGATTTTTTTTAGTTGATACAAAAGTGATATATATTATTTTTAAATTCAACACTTAGCGCACTGACACAGTACACTTTATGGTAAGAAAGGTTCGGGTTATGTTGCAAAGTAAACACAAGCCTTTGCATGGTCATAGCAAAGGCTTGTGTTGCAGCATAAAGCAATCACACTTTTGTTGTCGCAGTACAGAGGAATCTTATTGAATTGAAAACCAATAATATTGTTGTTCGTGAACGCATCCATAGGTTAGGATTTGAGCACAAACACCAGAAAGGCAATATATTATGCCTCTGTTAATCGATGATACCAGTTGCTCTTTTGCTTCTTGGAAGACCAGCTAACAAGTTTATCACCTAAGAATTAAGCACTTCCTGATGTACTGCGTCTAGTGTCCTGACACCCTGCGTGATCTGCATCTGCATATGCTGTTAGAGACATACCAATATCCTTCGAGTACCAGAGACCCATGTTAATGGTTCCCTTTAGGTATCAAAAGATTTGTTTAGCCACGTTTTTAAGTTGCTTTTCGGTAGGCTTTGCCTCGATTCCGGGCACATTATAAAAAGACTGCATAGAATAGGTGTCGGGTCTACTAGATATCAGATACTTTGAGGATCCAATCATGCCATGGTAAAGTGTAGCATCAACTGGTTTCCCCTGTAGATCTTCATCCAGTTTACTCTTTTCTACCATAGGTGTGTCTACAGAATCACTAGTCAGCATACCATATTTTTTAATTATTTTAGAAGCATATTTTGACTGGTTTAGAAAGATGCCCCTGGGACTTTGAGAAATTTGTAATCCTAAAAAGAATGACATCTGCCCCATCATCGACATCTTGAACTTAGTGGTTATCAGATTAGCAAACTCATTACACAAAGTAGTAATTAGTGGATGCAAATATTATATCGTCAACATAAATTTGTACCAGTAATAAGTCGTTCCCTGCTTTCTGTGTGAAGAGCGTCGGATCAACTGCACCTTTGGAGAAATGTTATGAAATGAGAAAACTTGACGCATGTCGTACCATGCATGTGCTGCTTGTTTAAGACCGTAGAGAGCCTTTTTAAGCTTGTACACATGCGATGGGTTGTCATGATCAACAATATCCTTTGGTTGAGTAACGTTAGACCTCTTCTTTAAGCTCGTCATTTAAGAATGCCGTTTTAACGTCATTTGGAAAAAATCGTCATAATTTTGTTGGTGCATTTGCTACAAAAGATACGGATGGCCTATATTTCTTGCAACGTGTTGCAAATGATTCCGCGAATTGATACTTCCTTTGCCTGAATCCTTGAGTAAAACTAGTTATTGCCTTATTCTTTGGTATCCCGCGAATTCGTCAAGTTTGACCTGTAAATTCATTTTATTTTGTTAAACATAACTTTATTTGGGACATGGCACCAATTCCCAAACTTGTAGTCTTTCATATTCATGAATTTATTCTTGCAGTGCATCGATCCATGGCGGTTCGGTCATTGCTTGTTTAAGTATTTGTTTACAAAAGTTAGGAAGGCCATCATAAATACACACATGGCATCAGTCTGTAGTTACTTTTGGTAGAGACAGAACGGAAGGAATCACGATTACATTTGTATTAGGATGATCCTTAGTCCATCTACCAAGTGATTCGAATGGAGTGTGGATTGGTCTCACATTAGATGACAATGAAGTCGAGTCTTCATGAAGAGATTCGTGAAGTAGATCATAATGAAAATGTGGTGTTTTTAGCGATTCTTCAAAACCTTGAGAAATAATTAGAGAATGTTTTTGATCATGTGTTGATGGGATACTTGTTGATGGAGCATCTTGGTCAATTGACGTAGACACAGGTGAATCGGCTAACTCAACAGCTCTTGGTGCAACAACGACTGGAACTGGAGAACCAACAATAGTTGGGAGATTAAAGTATTCATCAAACATAGGTTGGAACAAACGATCCCAATCATCTCTTGGTGGTGGAATACAAGGTTGTTGAGGAATAGTGTTTAGAATCCTGAACTGGATGTTGAAGGAGTCATACTTTGAAGTCTGGGTACTAAACCGAGTTGTTCAGAAGCCATTGCCGTCAGCTCATCAAAATTGACATGGATAGTTTCAATGATTTTTCGGGTACGTCAGTTGTAAATACAGTATGTTTTCTTCTTGGGTACCTACTACACATACCAGTAATTTCGACAATTAAAAATCCCTCTACATATCCAATGAAAAATGCCTATATCAAGCTTATAGCTTTGAAGTTTGCACCATATTCTCTATCATTGTGTGGGTAGCAAAGTGCAACCAAGGACATGAAGGTTAGGATAATGGGTTTTCTATGGTGTAAGAGCTCATAAGGGTATTTCCATGGCGTCATCATATTAATGGATCATTTTTTGGTGTGTAACATGCTGGTAAGCATTTGCTCGGGACCATTAGAATTAAAAGGAGCTTAAGCGAAGATTTAACATAGTACGAGATGGCTTCAACAAGCGTACAATTTCGCCTTTTCAACAAACACTATTTTAATTGGTAAAAGGTTCGCGCCATCGATGTTTCAGAGAGATGAGCACTTGTACATAGTAGTCTCGCAGGTTTGATTAACAAACTCAGTTCAATTATCTGTACGAATGTTCCTAACAGTTGCATTTAATCTAACTTGTATCATTTTCAGAAACTTGATTATAAAATCAAGAGCTTCATCCTTTGATGCTAGGAACTTCACCCATGTGAACCGAGAGTAATCATCAACAATAACAAGGATGTACTTTTTCCCATTTATACTTGAACAGCATAGGCCAACAAAGATCCATGTGCAAAAGATATAGTTTTTCCTGATTGGTGTCTTCAGATTTAGGTTTATGTGATTGTTTCTTGCATTTTCCCATAGCACATGTCGAACACAGATGATCTTTTTCAAATTTCAATTTGGGAAGACCTCGTACGAGACCATGTCTAGCCAAATGATTAATAGCATCAAAGTTCAAATGTGACAATCGTTGATGCCATAACCATGATTTGTTTTTTGAGGCTTCGGACAAGAGACAAATTAGAGATTACGCCATCATATCTCCAATTGACAAAGTATAAGGTTGTTTCCGAGAATCCTTGAGTAAACTACACCTTCAAAATTTCAAACAAAAGCACAGTCTGTGTTTTCTGAAAGCTACTTCAAGATCCGAGTCACATAATTGACCAACAGAGAATAGATTGTGTCCTAGTCCCTCCACGTAATAAACCCTTAAAATTATGATATTCCCTATCTGATAATCACCATACCTCATAATCTTTACAATCTAGTCGTTACCGAACTTGACAGTATCGAGAAACTTATGAATGAAATTGGTGAGTTGAGAGTGATCTCCAGTCATGTGCTTGGAGCATCCGGAGTCCAAATACCATAAGACGATTTGGACAACCTGAGATCGACATGAGAAGAAGAAAATGGAGCAACTGAAGTATTGGATCCTCGAGATGTGCCGGGTTCCGTTTTGTTAGAAATCATAGATTTTGTAATCTTTGGTTTGCTATTAAGAACTTTAGTCTTTAAAGGCAACCTTGAGTCTCCTTCGTATAAATCTTAGTTACTACCAAATTCTTGTGCAAATTTTTAAATTTGAGAGGAATGGGTTCCTAGAGGCACTTTTTTAGTGGCTTTGGTTAATCCTAGTTAAAGGGCACGCTTTCCAACTAAGTTGATAGTCCTTCCAGTGGGTTCCAGGATCATATCCAAATTTAGTAAACATTTTTCTGTAGGTTTCCCGATTCTTCTTTCTTTTTTGCTTTCTTAAAGAGTTAGTTTTGAACTGGTGCATTCATATCAGAAACACATTCAAGAAAGCACAATCCATGTCTAGCATCAAACATAGAAACTATTTACATTTAACGCATATTAGCTCAGAATTTGTATTTAATTTAGAATGTTGCACATTTGCATTTCCAGAGGGTTCAACAACACAATTTGTTTTATTCAAACTAGACTTAACAATCTTAGAGTGGTCTTTTACTTTATTCTTCTTTTGGGTCCTACTTGAAATCTGCTGGGTCCTATCATTCTTTTTATTATTTGTAGACTTTGACCTGCTAGATTTAATAGACTTGCTTACTCCTGTAGAAGTTGACACAGGATTGTTAGTGGTCTATTTGGTTTTTCTCTGGGAAGAGCCAACTGTTTTTAGGATCTGCTTGATGATATGACGGGTTCAGCAAACCTTATTGTTTTCTTTTTGTTGATAGGCGTGACTGCAACTAATTTCTCACTAGGTTTGTGAATATCAGGGCAAGTATCCTAACAAAATCCTAGCACACTCTTGAATCGGGCTTAACTGGCTTACAAGGCAGGAGTAGATGCACTATTTAAAGGGTTTAGTGATTTGGCTTGTTCAACTATCTCCCTAAGAATAGCAGCTTGTTCTATAGTGTGCTTAAGGTAGTATATGTGAGTTTCCCTATTATTCTTATCCTTAGGAGCCAATGTTACTGGGTCAAGCTTATACATTCCTGGAGCAATAGTGGTAGCATTTGTCATTTGGGCAACATTATCGACTATGTCTTTTCCTTTGAATTTTCTAAGATCATTTTTTAATGACGTTATGACAAAAACTTTTTCCTGAAGTTGAGCATTTAAATCAGTAATTTCAACAAAATTTTGATTTAATTGATTGTCCAATGATTTAGCATGTTCTTTATCCTGAACACGTGATGGTTTAATTGAATCATAGAGTTGTTTATAAGTCTGTTTCAAATGCTTATTCTCAGCAATTAGTTTTGTCACCCTATGTTCCAATTCAATATTGATGGTTTCAATCTCATCGATGTCCATTTTGACACTGTTTGTGGTGGAAGTTTTATTCAAACATTTAATGTTTGCTTTTAACTTCTTGATTGTTGTGTCTTTTGCTTGAAGATCAGCTTTCAAATTATTCAATTCAAATGATTGATTAAATGAAGGTTCAGTTTGGTTCACAGATGTGTTATTCTTTTGAAAATTTTCTTTATTGAGCTGCATTGCAATTTCAAGAGAAATGCAGTGTTGTTCAAGTTCATAAAATTGTTTTGAAAGTTTATTATACTCATCTTTTTCAACCATGTTGTGTTATTTGATAAGCTCAGCTTCAACTTGTTGCACATTTCTACATAATTCACAGAATCATTCATAACAACAGAAGAATTCACTTTCACAGAAGTATTCACATCCACAGAAGAATTCACAACAATATTCACAATATCTTGAGAAATGATTTGATCCAAGAGTCGATCGTTTTCAATCAAAAATTGTTTCTTTTGAATTTCAAAGCACTGTTTGTCTACATGATACTGTTGAACAGCAGCTTCCATCTGGTTAAAAACTGTTTGTACTTCCGTTACCTCATTTAAAAGATCTTTATCAAAAACATTAAATATGTCTTTTAAAGTCTTTAAAAATGGAATTATTTCTTTTTGAAAAACAGCTTTAGTGTGTTCAAACCCCCATTCCCCTTCTGTTAAAGCATCAGGTGTGATCCGCTTTTTCACCACATTGTCAAATTGGCCAAGATGGTATTTAAGCTTTTTAAGGCTTGTATTAACCAGGCTTACCTTAGGAAGTTCCCGAGGAGCCTCAATTTTGACAGGCGAAGAAGCAGATTGGTCAGTATTAGGGTGTAAAGCTTGTTCATCAGACAGTTCTTGTTGTGGGACAAAACGTTTACCAAAATCTTTAGATAATCGATTTAACTCAGCATAATTAATTGGTTTAATGTTAACTTTCTGTTTTAAGACCATTGGATCACTTTGTTTTAAAAGCATTTTGGATCGACTCTCTTCCTCAAGGCACAATGTCCTCTTCATAATCAGCAAACTGAAATCACATTGGTTTTCCTTAGCAATGACCACTATCATCCATAAAGGCATTGGCCTAATCTGCTTGAGCTTTCTTAAGATAGAAAGAGATTTTGAATACAAGAGCTTTTGTTATCCAGGTTGTTATCATAGAAAACTTATGGTTTCATGAGCATGTGCACAGTTTGCGCAGATTGACCCATTTAACAAACAATATCATCCAGTTCTTTAACTTTCCTTTCCAAAGCAATTTCTTTATCAATATTCTTAGCTTCCTTTTTCTTGGATTTGTTTTTGAAAACATTAAATGCTTTTGTTAACAATTCCTTTACCTTTGATTGTTCAAAAAGAGTTTGTTTAAGATAGTTAATTTCTTTTTCAAAATCCGCAAACTATGCATTTTTCTCCTGAATTATATCATCCATTATAAGCTTTTCTCGAGTACTTAAATCTACATTTTGTCTTTCTTCAAGCAATTTTACCCGTTCTTTATATCTTTCAAGCTCACAATAAGGTATTCATTGGACAATTAGATAGTCCTTATTGAACCTTTGTTACATTTAGTTACTTGATTTTTGTCAGTTTTTAATCAAACACAGATAATATCATGGCATCTTGGTTGTGTAGAATAATTTGTATCCTAACAGCTTGTATTTTTGTTTTCAAGAAAATACTAAGAATAAGGAATGATATTGCTATCACTTGTTATCTCATTCTCTGGATAACTCACAAGATGAGTTTGTTCAAAATACGACGTCTCTTGCACACTTTGATTTAGCATATCAGTATGAGTGTTTCTAGAGTGAGGTACCTCGGAAAGAACTTGTGATTCGTAACTAGACAAATTTGCCATAAGAATTGCCTTGGCTGTAGAGAAGTCATCACAGTCAGAATCATATGCATCCAAATTATCTGCGGAAAGTTGCATTGTGTGTAATGACGTCCTGAGGTAAACTGGACCTTTGTAACTTCCAGGTCCTGCCAAGAATACCAATTCTTTCACAATTGGAACTTTACGCATATCTAGTCTTCAACTAGAAGAACTTTATCCCTAAACCATGTAGCATCCCTTTTCCTCTTTGGCTTTCGGCACTGTCTTGTCATGTGACCTTCCCCTTGGCAGTTAAAACACTTCAAAATTCTTTGTTGACCTGAATTATTTCCTCCCATTCCTGAGATGTTAGCCCTTGTTCCAGATATACCATCAGCAAATGAAGATTGTCTCCCCTGAACCGGTTGAATAGTCACCCTTCCATCATGAATAGTTGCTTGTTATCTTGGGTTGGAAGAATTTCGTAGCTGATTGTTGGTAGATGGAAAACGTGATGTGACGACAGTGGATAGGAATGACATCATTTTGTTGATGACATCAATAGGGACATCTCCTAGCTAAACACATGACTGCAAGACCTAGAGTCTATCTTAGGAAATTTAGTGTTTGATCCCAAAGCCCTTTGATCGATTCTTTACCTTTGTAAAGTGTAGTTACCTTGATGAAACCAAAAAAACAATTGTAGAGACTTTGTTTGTAGATCCAAAGTTTATGCGGAAATCTACACTTCAATGACTCTAGAGTATTAATCAATGAAACAGTACTAAACAATTACCAATGAATAAAACACAAATGCTATTCCAATATTATTATTACAATAATAACAGTAATCTTGCTTAGTACTAGGGTTTACAACCTTGAAGCTAAATGTTATGTCTCTAAGATGTATATTTCTCTCTTAAGTATATATAAAACCTTAACCTAGGATCTCCTTTTATAACACCACCAAGGATCTCTTTACAAGATAACTACCCAAAATTATTATTAGGATCAATTACAATTTAAAAACATATACCATAATCTTCCTAAAATATATAAGATATACATTCCATATTTATCTCTTTGCATCTTTATCTCTAAGTCAGCAGCATTAACCATTAGCAATATTAACTTTTCTTCTATCAGTATTAACTAACACTGGCAGTACTAAGTTTGTACTGGCAGTACTAACTCCATTAGTACTGTTAGTTATACCTTGGCAGTATTAACTCTTGATGAAGATTTATTCCTAACAATCTTCCCCTAAACTTGTGATTTTAGCCTCCTAATCTTAAGTTTCATCTGATAAAAAATCTTCTGTCATTCTGATATGATTCTTCAAACACTTATCTATTTCTTCACTTGTGATTTGATGAAATTTATTATATCATATGCTTGTGTACTCTCTTGATCAACCTCTAATCTCTTACTCAACATCTTTGATATCATTTCTTGACTTAGAGGATACTTCTTTTTTGTAAGCATATGTATGGCAATTCCATTTTGCATCAGCAGAATGTGAACTCCATAGAAATCACATAAACTCTAACTTATCAGATTATACTCATTCTGATTCATCCATATTCACTCGTCCTCATCATGCCCTCAAAAAGTGTTAATGCAATCTCCCCACAGCATTAAATCATATCCTTCTGGTTTTGAGGAACTATACCTTTCTTTGACCAACCTGTATAACTCCACTACATCTTGTCTATCAAAATCATATAACATCTCACTCAAAATCTTGTAGTCCTTCGAGCTTCCATCTCCTCTGATGATTTTGTAATACATGAAGTTTTCTGACAAAGAGTAAGTCTTCCAATCCACAATTAGATACTTTGTAGAGAGAGAATCAACATCTACAGTAACTTCTTCTCTTGGAACTATATCTAAATAACCTTTTAGATCTTCTTTTTCATCATCTAGTTCCACCTTTTATTTCTTAGCAGTACTTCTTGTTCTTCTTCTAGGAAGATATATCCTTCCTCTCTCTGTAGCTTCTAGAGGGGGAATTCTCAATTTGATTCTTCTTCAATTTCTTGAAACCTCCAGCAGGCCTTCTTCTTTTCCCTTCAATTTTCCAAATCCATAGCACAAAGTTTTATGATTGAAATCCAAATTACCTTTTAAAAAATTGCATAATCTCATCATAGCTCCATTTTCCTTCAAGTCTTCATCTTGTAATTACTTTGATTCTTTCAAGTAGACAATCATGGTTCTTCATTGCTTGAGCCCTTCTGACCTTTAGGTTAATTCCTTCAAATCCTAATACTATTTGAACTGAAGTATCAGTTTCAATTCAATATCTTAGTTTCTTATTTTCAGATGTAGCTCTTTTCTTCATACAATGCTAAAGCTGACTTAGCATCTCCTTCATCTCTTTGCTCTTTGAGCTCATTTCCTCTTCATCAGCTGTCTTGTAATCTGATAGCTTCTTCTAAACCCAGTCTCTCTTGTTCCAATAGCTTCTTGGACTTTTTCTCAGGCTCTGGTTCAGTCATGATTGCTTTTCCTTTATCCTTCCTTGCCTCTTTACTCCTTCTGCCATATACAACTCTACCAGCAGTACTACGAGTTTCTCTGGCAGTACTAATATTTATAGGAGCAGTACTAACTGTAATACCAGCAGTACTATCTTCTAGTTGTCCTTCTTTAGCAGTATCTTGATCATGAACAACTTCATCATCTTGAGCAAAGTAGGTATTAAGGTCTTCATCTATCCTCCCCTGTTTGGAAGAATCATCTTCTTCATCCTTTGAAAGCACAACCCTTGCTCTCTTCCTTGCTTTCCCAGTCTTGACTTTAGACTCCAACTTCTTAATCCTGAGAATAAGCTTAGTGAATGCAGCACTATAAGTTTGCTTTGTCCTCTTCAAATCATCCTCCAAGACTCCAATCCTTTCAGACAATTTTGTAACCAAATTCATCAATTCTTCCCTATTAGTTTCAGGCTACCCTCATCACTTCCATGTTGAGTGGAACATCATGAGTGATTCATTGGGTGATGGAACATGGTACTCTGCATCAGGTGAAGGTTGAGGTTCAAAGGTAGGTTCAGTGGAAGGTGCAGATGATAGTGAAGGTGATGATGTGATCCTTGATGGTGAAGATGAAGGTGTAGGTGAAGTAAGCATAGTAGGAAATAACCTAATTTCTACCCCTGTATATCCTTTGGTAAGTCTCCTCATGTTGCTAAAAACCTTGTTATTTAGAGAGGGTACATGATATGTGCTGGAATGTGTCTTAAGCTGTTTCTTCTGCATATCTAGGCAAATTTGAATAAACCTAGGATACATTAAAAACTTATGGGGACTTCCTATGTTTGTGACCATATGTTCAAAAATCAGCCTAGAGAAGTTGTATTTCCTATTTGTTGCTAAGCAGATAAGAGCAGTAGCTATGTTACTACTAAATTGCTCCCAAGCAGCTTCTTTAGGGCTGAGACAATTGAATGAGTATGTATAAGAAACCTCCATTGAGGTGAGAAAACACCCTTCTGAAAAGTTAACTTATCTGAATCTGTTTGATACCCCATGAGTGCAAGCTGCTCAAAAATCTCTGAGTTAGGAATAGAAGTGATACCATCATGATCTTCCAACTTGAGATGTCTTCTTAAGGAGGCTTCAGTGATAGTCTTGGATTGACCATCAATGATAGCAGTGATTGTTACCTCCCCATCAAGTTTGTGTCAGTAAGAAAGCATCCAGCCAGTTCTCCAAATTGTTGTGAATGAGATATAGATTTCTGGCTATAATGATACATAGTTGATATGAATTTGACTTAGGAGTCAATAAATTGATGAAATCCCTCACCCATGTAACTTTTCCAAGAACATATGCCATCTTATGCTATCACAAAATTTCCAACTAGCCCATGAGTAATAAAGGAGATTACTTATGTGGTGAATATTATCGTTTAGGAAAGTATGAAGGCTGGAGAAAGTTAATTGAGATTATTTAGAGAAAACGTAGAGATATGGTTTGACCGACTTAAAGAAATTTGAGTTTATCGTGAGTAAATCAAGCGAATATATAGAAAGATCATGAAAGTCCAATTAGTCAAACCCAAAACATAGGTAATTTGGCCGAAAAATATCTCAACGACGTTCTTCTATTAATTCAATAAAAAAATTCTGTAAGGCTCAAGCAGTGCTAACGGTCATCCAGCAGTACCAAATTTGGGTCCCCTACAGTACTAAAATAAGCCTAGCAGTATTAACTTCTCCACCAAAAGCAGTACAAACTCCAAAACTTTTGTATCATTCAAAAATAGCTTCACACAATCTCTCTTTCTGTTTTTAAGCTCACAAATTTTCTCTCAATTCTTTTAACTCATCTTTTGCACTTTGTCTTGTATTTTTCACACATTTCTCTATCTGTTTTTAAGCTTCACCAATTCTCTCTATTCTTTTGGCTCACAAATTTACACAAAGAATAGTTTTTTTTGCCAAACCTACCAGCCATTAACGGATTTGAGTTAGTCTTTACCAATAGCCTTTTGCCCTTTTATGACTAGCCAATGCTTCATTTGTAAAACATGTGCATTGATAACCATAAGTTTTTGAGTAAACTATCAACTATCAACGGATTTTGAAAAGTCCTTTTACCAGTAGTCCATTTTGCTCTGTACTAGTCAATTCATTGATGTCAAAAGACATGGAGAACTGATGACCATTTTGATTTGTGGTGTTAAAACCAACACTTTTTAAGAACAAACAACATTCCTCCCCTCAAATAATGCATCATTGAGTAACCAATTTCATAATTAATATACAGTACTATTCAACCCACACTTCCATTTGTTTTATCCAGAAAGAGTATAGCACAAAACCAAGAAAACATAAACTACCATTTTTCCCTTGTTTAGCAATATTAAATGTTATAAACATGATTAACAGAGAGAACATAGAAAAACTAGCAGCGATAACTAAAGTAACAGTTTTGTCAAACAGTCTTAAATATAACTAGCAATACTAATTATAACTAGCAGTATTAATTTACAAAGACTTAACAGTACTAACATTTAACAAACTTTACAAAAACAAACAAGAGATATGGGCATTAGGGATTTAGCATTCCAATACTTGAGACCAAGTACTGAAATCTACCAGCATCAAAACCTTTTGTAAGAAGATCTGCTACATTATGTTCAGAGTCAATTTTAGCCATTTGAATCAACTTTTTAGCATTGCAGACTCCTTATAAAATGAATGCCTAATCTCGATATGTTTTTGTTTTTATGAATTTTAACAGGAATTTTCTATATGCAGATAGGTACAATAATTGTCCAATGATAATTAAAGTATTCATGTAAATTGAACCCATATCCCTAGCAGTTGGTTTTCATCCAAAGAAACCTGTCACAGCAACCTTGCAGCACCACAATATTCAGCCTCAGTTGTAGAAGTGTCAATTTACATTTTGTTTCTTGCATTGCCAAAAGATCAGCCTATTTCCCAAAAACTAACAACCTCTGTGGTTTGACTTCCCCTATCTTGTGTATCTCCAGCAATTAGTCACTGTCATTGAAAGCAACTAATTCAATGGAGAATCCTTAAAATACCAAAAGTCCAAAAGATGGTTTGCACTTGTAAGGTAACTAAAGATATTCTCCCTTGATAGCTAAGAGATTGAGATGTCTTTGGAGAAACATGAAACCTTGCACAAGCACAGACTCGCAAACATGAATATCTGGCCTGGATTGCTGTTAAGGTACATCAAAGATTCCTATCATAAGAATCTATAAAGATTGGTTCATCAACATTCAGCAGCAATCTCCAACTATAAACCAAAGGCTTTCCAAATCTGTTGGAGTAGAGCAGACTTTCACATCGGTGGTAGTTATAACTTATTCTCAAAATCTCATTGACATATTTATCTTGACTAATAAAAAATGCCTTTCTTTTCCTGTTGGGATCTGTAAACCCAAAATAAGGTAATTCTCCCCATAGAACTCCATTTTGAAACTTATCTTTCATAATCTTCTCAAAACTCATCCACATAACTAACTCTTTCTTTGTAGATCCAAAGATAATGTCCTCCACATATATTTTGAACAAGCCACAGATATGTCCCCCTGTTTTGTCCTCTTGATGAAAATGTATTTGTCAATCTTTCCTCTTTGAAAACATTGCACCAAAGATAATTGGCCAAATGTGACATCAGACCAAGCTCTTGGTGGCTTGATTCAGGCCATAGAATGCTTCAACTACCTTATAGACTTTATCAGGATGGTCAGGATCTTCAAAACCTGGAGGTTGACATACATATACCTCCTCTTCAATCTGACCATACAGGAAGGCACTTTTTACATCCATTTGGTAGACCATAAATCCCATGTAGGAAGCATAAGCTAGGAACATTCTGATTGCCTCAATTCTAGCCACAGGTGCAAAGACTTCATCATAGTCTATGCCCTCTTCTTGAGTATGTCCTTGAGCAACAAGTCTTGCTTTGTTTCTGATGACAATCCCCCTTTCATCTTTCTTATTTCTGTATACCCACTTTGTACCAATTGCTCTATGACCTTTAGGTAAATCCACAAGAATCCAGACCTTTTGCAGTTTGAACTGTAGAAGTTCCTCCTGCATTGCTTCTACCCATGCTGGATCACTAAGAGCTTTAGAAACTCTTTTTGGTTCTTCCTGAGAGAGGAAACAAGCAAAAAGACATGTATGAAGAATCCCTAATGATTCCTTCCCTTCATATATAGCACTAAAGAAATCCTTGTTTCAGATTAAGATGTTGTCATTCCAACTTATGTTTGGAACAGATGGCTGCACACACCAAATTCACATGTTCAATTTGGGTGATTCTTTGTGGGGGGGGGTGAAAATTCTTGTGTGAGGAGTGGTAGGTACTGCATAAGATTGTGGAATGTTCCCCAATTCAACTTCTTGGTCCTCCACTTGTGTGTCTTCAGATGCATGACTAGGTCCTACCAAGTCTTCAGGGGTAGCAGTATTAACTTCAGGGACAACAGTACTAACTTCTCTACTACCAGTATTAATTTCTGGTCTGGCAGTATTAACTTGTTGAACAGCAGTACCATTATCCTTAAGACTGCTATCATCATGAGACTTTTCTGTAGCATCATTCTCATCATGTAACCCATCTTTATCTTGTATTTGAGCATCAGCAACAGATCTTGGTGCCATCAATTCACCAAAAAGAAGCATCCTTCCCCCAAAATTTGCCATTACAATTACAATCTTTGATTATCTTGATCTTTTTTTAAAGATTACTAGAACTTAAAAACTCCCTTTTGTTTTTTTTGGGGGGTTATACCCTGCCTAAGGATCAATAGAAAAAAGTTTTCCTGCAACCCACAAGTTACATAATTCATTGATTGGGTTAGAGAATCAATATCAAACAGCCACTTTGGACCATTTCCTTCTATCATAGGCTTATTCTCTAAGAACCCAATATGCAAGTTTTCTTGAACTTTTCTATACTTATTGTTTGTAATACCCTAAAATGCTTTGCTACTTAAAGGAATATCCAACAAAAAAACCTTCCAACACTCTTTCTATCAAACTTTGCCCAAATTATCTAAGGTGTTTAAAATAGTAACCAGACATCTAAATGGTTTTCATGAAGCCTATAGCTGTTTAAAACCTCTAAAGAGTATTTTTTCAAATGAAGTCCTTGTTTTTATATGAGGCTTGCCTATTTAAGACGCCTATTTCTGTACAAGCAAGCAATAGAAACTGCTTTTCCTCCCAAAATTTGGTAAAGGTTTAAATTAGAGTCAACTAATATTTGTTTTTTCTATCAGCCTCAATGAGTGTCCTATTCTTTCCCTTTCAGCTACATCCATTTTTGTTGAGGAGTCCTAGCTTATACTATATTCTCTTTTTAATACCTTTTATCCCTACATAAATCATCCATCAACTTTTGTTTTAAACACTAATCCCCATTATCACTTCTGATTATTTTTACTTTTCATTATCCACTAGGATTTTCCCCCCCTACTTCTTTGATAAAAATTTTAAGGAATCCTCACTTGTTTCATCCTTAGTTGTTAAAAAGAAAACCCATGAAAATATACTATAATCATCAGTGACTACTAAGCAGTACTTTTTATGCATTATAACTACTAACAAAGTGGACCAAAGAGATCCATATGCAGCATAAACAATGGCTTAGTAATGGGATTAAAGGCCTTGGTCTTACAAGAGGCTCTGTGTTGCTTGCCTTTAAGACAGGCAACACATGTTTGGTCATTCTCAAATCTTTTTAAGGGCAGATCTCTTACAAGATTTTCTTTGACAAGTTTATTAATATTCTAAAATTATAATGACCAAGCCTTCTATGCCATACATTGATTCTTCAGATGTAGCCTTTGCGACTAACAAGTTAAACTATCTTATAGGAACTATGTTTTTTCAGTATCAAAACTGTACAAGTTAACCTGTCTAGGAATTTTAAAAAGTATCTGATTTTCATCATGTAACTTAAATTAGGAGATTAGACAAAACATTCAGAGTCCAGTAAAAAGAACAAGTTTCTTTCTTGTCCACACATTTTGTGAGACACTAAAGAGGTTTGAACTTTAACTCTTTGACAAAGGTATACATCACAAATCAAGATTAACAGTTTTAATAGTATCCTTTTGCCATAATTCTGCCTCCATAGGCTCTCCACCAAAAGTAACATAAACCTCCATCAAAGTCTTTGGAAATCTGAAAGATGGGCTATGTTTTCCAGTCATGTGCCTTGAGCATCCCACCTAACAACAAAGACCTTTATCATTTAGTTGTGAATTTTCCTACACAAAAAAAACTTATGAAGTTTTAGTTTTTCTTTAAGGTAACCAAGCCATTACTGACCTTGGATCTCCTTGTGATCAATGTAAAATTAAATTTTTTTTGTTGAAAACCATTGATGCACCATTGGATTTGGAATGAGTCTCCAAACCCAACATTCTGAGGGCTTAACAACATTTTAAAACCCCTTGCCCTGACATAATTAACAGTTGTGATCTAAATTGCCTACCACTATTAAACCTTTGATTAAAACACTATTTTGTTAATGCTGTTCCTCTTGTAAAAGGGGCCAGTGAACAGTTGATTATGCTTGATTTGTGAAAATGTCAATTGTCCTAGCACAATGAATTATTGATTTGGGTTGAAGCATGAAAAAAGGCCTAACAGTAATTAAAAGACCAAGCATTAACTAAAAGGTCCTACCAGTGTTAACATACCTAACAGTATTAACAGGCCTTGCAGTTTTAAAAGATATTTAGCCAGTCTCGATTAAGACTGCTCTTGGAGCCATATGCTTTAGTGTGTACAAGGATGAGAGGTTTTTAGAATATAGTCATTCATCCTTTTTGTTTTAAATTAATTTCATACTAATATTCTTTTCCTATGTTTGGTAGATAGCTTGTAATTGAATGTGATCAAAACTTTCACAGATAAAACATGTTTTGTTATTAAATACAAAGTTACATCCTAACTGATTGGATTTTTAACCCATTCCAGAATCCTTTTGGTTCCCCTAGGATCCTTTGTGACTTGACATCTCACATACTTTCACTGACTTCCCTAACTGGATTTTTCTATTTACAGCAGTAGAATATACAGTTTTTTCTTTTCAGCTAGTCCTTATACCCATCTTACTTGTGCAAACTCTTTGTTCCTCATCATCTAACACCCAATCCTCAATAATTAGATCATCAAATATTCTTGCCCCCTAACTCCCTTAGGGTTCTACTTCACTAACATTCTTACTAGTGTATAGACTCACAAACCTTCAACACAAGCTACTTTTTACCCTGATGAATCTTTTTCTATTACCAAAGACTTATCAGCATATCTAACTGCCCCTTTTAACTGGTTTTTCTATTTGATTGACAGACTCTACATGATTAGCAGGATAGAAAAACTTTTCTTTCCAATCTTTGTCAACCTTAAGTGGAGACTCAAAAGAGCTAGTTTTTAGTAATCAGTCATTTTGAATTGTTTGTTCCACAGAGTCATTCATTATTCTCCTTAAATTAAATCTGACTCTTTATCACAACCAGTGGTAGGCTTTAAACTAGAATCCCTAGGACCATACTCATTAACCTCAGGTTCTTTGAATTCTTCAAGACCTGAATAAGATAAGTCTAAAGTTGTTGGTCTATTAAGAATCAAAGGATGAGGTGAGGGGACAGCATTATAACCTACTCCTTTCTTGCTTTTGTCAGTTATCCTAACTTTTCCTTAACATCTCCATTAAGTTTTAGCAGATTATCAAACTTTGCAATCTAAAAATCAACTCCCTCCTTTTCTAGTTTAAGACTTGTTTTGTAAGTTTTATATAAGAAAACCGCTATAAAGTGCGGCGCACTTTACTGAAGTGCGGCATACTTTTCCCTTTTTTTACAAATTATATGTTATTTTAAATATGGATTACACAAACTTACTTTGCACACTTTATAACTTAAACATAATGATAACATAAATTTTCAATCCATCATACTGACTTAATATTAATATTTATCATAGATCAGACTAATGTCCGTACGTCAAATGTAATCCCTTATGGATTTATACAAATGACTTTATTTTGACTCAACAAGAAAAGTAAAATAGATTAGGAGTACATAAATTCCCTCCTATATTCCAACTTGTTCTAACTCTTTAATCCATAAACCAATTAGGTTACATAATGTCACTCAACTTATGATATTTTGACAACTTCCGGTCTGTTTTCTTGGTTGTAAATCCTTGAATATAAATATTTCCATATGGATCAGTCAACCTTATCTTAGTACGCCATTGTCTTGTTGCTTCCTCTTCTTTAGTATAACAACCCTTGTAATCAGGCTTCCAGTTAACTTGTTTTAATGGTACGAATAACGAACAAAGGAAACTAATGGCCTTCTTCCAAACACTAATCTTTCAGAATGGGTTTTGTAGAGCTAACAATTGCTCAGCTAGATCATTACAATTCAGATATGGTGCAGGTTTCAGACCATATATCGGTGCTCTAAACTTATTTCTCTTTATCTTATACTCTTCATTGTCATCGCTATCAATTTTTGCGGTTCTCAGAACATCGGATCTTGCAACACGGAAGGTTTGATGACAAAATCCATCAAAAGTTGAGAAAAGTCTCTCTGTGGTATTGACTATGCTTCCAATTGTACTCAAGAATCCCCGGCCAACTACTATTGGTGCATCTCGGTCAATTGGTATATCCAAGATCAGAAACTTAGCAATTAAGGTGCTGACCCCTACCTAACAAAGAACATTCGTGAGTATTCCCATAGCTTATGCCTGGGTATGATTAATCATTGTGATTCCTCTGTCAACCTTCTTCATTTCTTCTCTTCTTAACCGCTCATAAATCCGGTAAGGCATGGTATTAATATCCGACCCAGTATCAGCCAATGCATTTTCGTTAACCTGGCCCTCCAATCTAATGGTAAGTATGAATGCTCCGGGGTTGTCTTTTTCATTCAACACCTCACCTTTAACCTTTTTATTGCTTCTTCTTCTTCTTTCACAATTATTCCATCTAATTCCACTTTGTCTTTCCAAATCTCGTTGAGCACTTTCTTGTATTTATCATGATAAGCCATTGTCTTAAGTACTGGCTTTACTTCCTCTAGCAAAGCAAACTTTTGGCTAATTTTAAGTGCCAATGCTTCCTTCGCTGCTTCTTCCTTAGTCAAATGCCTCCCAGTTGACAAAGATATTCATATATCTTGATAGAACAAGTGAAGATTCTCCATTGCCCTCTTTTTATTGCGGTTACTTTTCTCCATTTTGCATACAAATGGCGGAAGTTCTTCTCCACCCAATTGTGGTATAGCATCTAAGTTAAAATAAAGCAATTGGTCCCAATCATCCATATTTATTTCTTTTTCTTTAATATCTTCCAAGAATGGATCGATATCAGGTGTTGATCCCAAGCCTTGATCGATTCTTTACCTTGTAAAGTGTATGTTACCTTGGATGAATCCAAAATAACAATGGTAGAGACTTTGTTTGTATATCAAAGTGTATGCGGAATCTACACTTCAATACTCTAGAAGTATTAATCAATGAAACAGTACTAAACAATGAACAATGAATAAAACACAAAATGCTTCAATATTATTAATGATAATACGAGTACTCTTGCTTAGTACTAGGGTTTACAACCTTGAAGCTATATGTTCTTTCTCTAAGATGTATATCTGTCTCTTAAGTATATATAAAACCTTAACCTAGGATCTCCTTTTATACACCACAAGGAGTCCTTTACAAGATAACTACCAAACTTTTAGGATCAATTACAATTATAATCATATACGTATCTTCCTAAAATATATAAGATATACATTCCATATTTATCTCTTTGCATCCTTATCTCCAAGTCAGCAGCATTAACCATCAGCAGTATTAACTTTTCTTCTAGCAGTATTAACTAACACTGGCAGTACTAAGTTTGTACTGGCAGTACTAACTCCATTAGTACTGTTAGTTATACCTTGGCAGTATTAACTCTTGATGAAGATTTATTCCCAACAATCCTCCCCTAAACTTGTGATTTACCTCCAAATCATCAAGTTTCTTCTAGATTAAATCTTCTTGTCTTCTGATGATGATTCTTTCAAACACTTATCTACTTCTTCACTTGTGATCTGATGAACTTCAGTAGTTCATATGCTTGTGTGCTTTCTTGATCAACCTCCAATCTCTTACTCAGCATCTTTGATATCATTTCTTGACTTAGAGGATACTTCTTTTCTGTAAGCATATGTATGGCAATTCCATTTTGCATCAGCAGAATGTGAACTCCACAGAAATCACATAAACTCCAACTTATCAGATTATACTCATTCTGATTCATCCATATTTCACTCTCCTCATCAGGCTCAAAAAGTGTATGCAAGTCTCCCCATAACATTAAATCATATCCTTCTGGTTTTGAGGAACTATACCTTTCTTTGACCAGCCTGTATAACTCCACTATATCTTGTCTATCAAAATCATATAACATCTCACTCAGAATCTTGTAGTTCTTTGAGCTTCCATCTCCTTTGATGATTTTGTAATACATGAAGTTTTCTAACAAAGTGTAAGTCTTCCAATCTACAATTAGATACTTTGTAGAGAGAGAATCAACATCTACAACAACATCTTCTCTTGGAGCTATGTCTAAATAACCTTTGAGATATTCCTTCTCATCATCTAGTTCCACCTTTTGTCTCTTTGTAGTACTTCTTGTTCTTTTTCTAGGAAGAGATTTCTTCCTCTTTCCTGTAGTATCTTTCTTAATTTGTTCTATTTCAATCTCTTAAAACTCAGCAGGCTTCTTTTTTTCCTTTTCAATTTCCAAATCCATAGGCACAAAGTTATGATTGAAATCTCAAATCTTTACAAAAATTGGCCTAATCTCATCATAGCTCATTCCTTCAAAGTCTTTCATCTTGTAATTACTTTGATTCTTCCAGTAGACTATCATGTTCTTCCTTGCTTGAGCTTCTGACTTAGGTTTATTCTTCAAATCCCAATACTTTTGAACTGAAGGATCATTCCAATCAATATCCTTAGTTGTCTTAGTTCCAGTTGTAACCCTTTCTTCATCTAATGTTAAGAGATGTCTTGCTATCTCTTCATCTCTTGCTATTTGAGCTCTTTCCTCTTTATCAACTTGTTCTTATAATCTGATAGCTTCTTCTAAACCCAGTCTCTCTTGTTCCAATAACTTCTTGGAATTTTTCTCAGGTTCTGGTTCAGTCATGATTGCTTTGCCTTTATCCTTCCTTGCCTCTTTACTCCTTTTGCCATATACAACTCTACCAGGAGTACTATGAGTTTCTCTGGTAGTACTAATATTTATAGGAGCAGTACTAACTGTAATACCAGCAGTACTATCTTCTGGTTGTCTTTCTGCAGCAGTATCTTGCTCATGAACAACTTCATCATCTTGAGCAAAGTAGGTGTTAGGGTCTTCATCTATCCTCCCATGTTTAGAAGAATCATCTTCTTCATCCTCTGAAAGCACAACCCTTGCTCTTTTCCTTGCTTTCCTAGTCTTGAGTTTAGACTCCAACTTCTTAATCATGAGAATAAGCTTAGTGAAAGCAGCACTATAAGTTTGCTTTGTCCACTTTAAATCATCCTCTAAGACTCCAATTCTCTCAGATAGTATGGTAACCAAATTCGTCAATTCATTTAGTTTCAAGCTACCCTCATCACTTCCATGTGAGTGAACAACACAGAGAGGTGATTCATTGGGTGTTGGAACATGGTACTCTGCATCAGGTGAAGGTTAAGGTTCAAAGGTAGGTGCAGTGGAAGGTAACCGCAGCTCGCTTCGCAGACCAATCGGTCGCTCATCCGAAAGGTGTTGCCAAAGATGTCTTTGGTGAAAAGTAAGGAATGATTTATTTTTTTCCGCCAACTTTGTTGTAGTTGATTACGATGTTGATCCTCATTTTTCCTCTATCCTCAGTAGCACCTTTATTAAGAACGAACGAGCTTAATCGATGGTTCATGTGAAGAGTTTTAACTCTTCGAGTCAATGTAGGCCATTACGTGTTAAAGACGGGCCACACTCTAGAAACTCCTGTATTATTATGATGAAACGTGTTCATCAAGTCAATGACATAGACGTTGCTTGTAAGGATATGGCTCAGAATGCTCAATTTTTTGGATAGTTCAACGATGGCATCTCACCCTTCGGATCCTATCATAAGCTTCTTCTTCCCCCTTTGTTTACTCCTTTTGAAGGAGGAGACTTCATTTTAGAAGAGATAGAGATTTTTCTACGACCCGAAAGGAACTTTCTAATTTGAATGATGATTACTACGCCACAGCGAAGGAGATATTATTTACTTGAGAAATTGTAAAATAAAAGACGCTTCTCCAATCCCCCTCCGATTAAGAAATGACAACCTAAAGCAAGTTTGATGTACGATGACGAAGCCTTGCGATCGCGTAGAACCCACCGAACTCGAGCTTAAGGATTTACCTTCTCATTTAGAATATGCATTTTTAGAAGGAACCGATAAATTACCCGTCATAATTTCTAAAGAATTAAAAGATGAAGAAAAGGCTGTCCTTTTAAAGGTTCTTAAGTCACACAAATGGGCCATTGCATGGAAAATTTCCAACATTAAGGGCATAGACCCTCGTTTTTGTACTCACAAGATCTTAATGGAAGATGACTTTAAACCGGCGGTTCAACATCAAAGAAGGGTGAATCCGAAAATTCATGAGGTTATCAAAAAGGAAGTTATCAAACTCCTTGATGCCGGATTGATTTACCTTATCTCCAATAGTCCGTGGGTGAGCCCCGTTCATTGTGTGCCTAAAAAGGGTGGCATGACCGTAGTTGAAAACGAAGATAATGAGTTAATTCCTACTAGGTTAGTTACGGGATGGCGCGTTTGTATTGATTACCGTAAGCTTAATGATGCCACTCGTAAAGATCATTTCCCGACCAAATGCTTAAACGTTTAGCAGGAAACGAATACTATTTCTTTTTAGATGGATTTTCTTGATATTTTCAAATTCCTATTGACCCGCAAGACCAAGAGAAGACCACTTTCACTTGCCCTTATGGGACATTTGCCTACCGACGTATGCCTTTCGGTTTATGTAATGCTCCGGGCACGTTCCAAAGGTGCATGATGGCCATTTTCCACGATATGATCGAGGAAACAATGGAGGTCTTCATGGACGATTTCTCGGTCTTCGGGGATTCTTTCTCTTCATGCCTCTCCCATTTAGACAAAATGCTCAAACGGTGTGAAGACACTAATCTTGTTCTAAATTGGGAGAAATGCCATTTTATGATGAAAGAAGGCATTGTTCTAGGACATAAGATTTCAAAGTACGGGATTGAGGTCGACAGAGCTAAAGTTGATGTTATAGCTAAACTCCCTCATTTGACTTCCGTCAAAGGTGTTCGAAGTTTTTTAGGTCACGCCGGGTTTTATCGTCGATTTATTCAAGATTTTTCTAAAATTGCCCGACCGATAACTCATCTTCTCAAAAATGAAACTCCATTAATTTTCTCAAAGGAATGTATTGAAGCGTTTAATACTCTAAAGAAGAAGTTAACCGAAGCTCTGATTTTAGTTGCCCCCGATTGGGACCTGCCATTTGAAATTATGTGTGACGCTAGTGATTTTGCGGTAGGTGTAGTCTTGGGGCAATAAAAGACCAAACATTTCTAGCCTATACACTATGCAAGTAAGACCATGACAGATGCTCAAGCACATTACACTACTATGGAAAAAGAGTTATTAGCCGTGGTGTATGCTTTCGAGAAATTCCAACCTTACTTAGTATTATCAAAGACTATATTGTATACGGATCACTCGGCTCTTAAATATCTTCTTACTAAGCAAGATGCTAAGCCGAGATTGCTCCGATGGGTTCTCCTACTCCAAGAATTCGATGTCGTTATTCGTGATAAAAAAGGAGAGGAGAATCTCGCTGCCGATCATTTGTCAAGATTAGAGAATCCTCATCAAGATGATCTTAAGAATAAGGAAATTAACAAAACATTTCCTCTCGAGACACTTGGAATGATATATTCTCGTAGTGATTCTAGTACCCCATGGTTTGCCGACATTGCAAACTATCATACGGGGAATTTCGTAGTGAAAGGGATGTCGTCCCAACAAAAGAAGAAATTCTTTAAGGACGTTAATCCGTCCAAAACCACACACATAAACAAGTATGTGTAATTAAGAGGCAAAATCAATTATAGTATAATAGTATATGTATTCCAAAAGTTTTAAAGAGAATTGCTTTTAACCAAAGCAATTTCTAAAACTCCCGGGTCGTTTTTCCTCGGCGAAGT
>BQNB010036673.1:2416-36343 GCA_026074375.1 Tanacetum coccineum | reverse complement strand
CACACTCATTCATTAATTTCATATCAACCTTGAAACATACATGCACAAACCGTCAATTGATTTTATATGAACCATAAAACACATATGCGCACACTCACTCATCAATTTCATATCAACCTCGAAACATATATGCACGACCCTTTTCATTGATCT
This sequence comes from Tanacetum coccineum, assembly GCA_026074375.1. Lineage (NCBI taxonomy): Eukaryota > Viridiplantae > Streptophyta > Magnoliopsida > Asterales > Asteraceae > Tanacetum > Tanacetum coccineum. The sequence goes on along the minus strand of BQNB010036673.1, from coordinate 36,190 downwards.
TATACCACACATTAAACACATATGCATTATTCCATTAATTTTAATATCAACAACGCACCACAACTAGACACAGGGGCAATGTGTGGTCCAAAATTGATTGGTAAGCATATTTATGTCAGATGGGAATGTTTAAAACATTGAAACACATGTTAGTAATCTATTGATCATATATATTTATATTTTACTCCATATCAATACATGGCATCAAAAGATGATCTAGTGAAGAGGCGTTGCTAACTGCTCTTGGATTCAATGTATAAATTATAATAATAATTTACTATTACAACAAAGATATTTATATCACAACTGTGTTGCTTGATAACAAACCTTATTCCATAGATAAGCCTTGATCTGTCAAAAGTTAAACTATATGTAATGATGACTCATACACTTATTTATTCTCTCGTTGGTGTTCCCAAAATCTACATTAAAACAAAGCAATAGTCAGATGACTAACAACATATGATTTTACAGATTTTAAAAAACGAGGAAATATTTTAGGAAACGAACCTTGATAATCTCTACTAGCTGATCTACACCATTGTCACCAGGAAAAAAAGAGGCTGCAAATGATCATAACTCATAGAGATCAGCAGAGCTTAGGTAATATTTATTTGAATATGAGGTAAAACAAATATGATCAAAAAAAGCACTCTGCTTTTCAAAATCATGTCACTAATTGAAAAATTCTTAACGGCAAGATTTACCTTGTGATTATTACTCCTTTGACAACTACCATTATATGAACCTGCAACCCGAGATGTTCCATATCACGGCCACGCACCCACATCCCGCCAGAGATAATACGTAACCACCACATCTGGACAGAACGGTTTTACATATCAAAAGTTTTAGTTTTTGGGTTTCGGATTCATAGATTAATTCGGTTAAGTATTAAGGAGTTAGAAGAAGAGGTTTTGGGGGAGGCGGCATGTGAGTTTTTAGGTTAAAGCAAATAAATATGTCCCTGTTGATATGAACGGTTTTACAAAAAATATAATTGTATTATTCCTTATTTACCCTTTCATTAATTACAACAACTTATATGATCTTTTAGATATTTACATAAACAACACATTCAATTTTGACCATTGATTATCTAATCTAAGGGTGTATATTAGTTCTCGCAGTTCTCGCAATAATATTGGTGCTGAAAATAAGGTTACACTATATATATATATAGGGTAGGGTTCTTTTCAGAACCAAATAAAAGGCGAGAACTGCGAGAACCAATCTGAGCCACTCATTTAATTTCTCATCATAAAAGATTATTTTTAATTTGAAAGGGCATAAAAGTAAAAGATAAAATTTCAGTTTTTTTTAATATAACTGAATTCGTTTTTATTTAATTCCTAAATTTCAGGAAATTCAAAAATCTTTTTTACTATATTTTTTTGTTTTTTTCTGTAAACTGAAACTTATCCGGTAGTTTACCTATTACATGTGTGCATATCGTTGATACAATAATCTGTGTACATGTATAATATATATAAATCAGTCTTGCAAAATAATGTATACATAAAGTTTACCTATTGCATGTGTTGCACATTTGTATTTCTCAAGACCAAAACAATCAAACTTTCTTAACCCCAAATGTGACATAAACCTTAACAATTAACCTTTTAGATGTTCCAAACAAAAATCCAAATACATAATGTTTAAAAATATTAAAAAACTCTTTACTTCTAACATTATGTAAATAAAATTCAATTATGCACTCGTGCACATATTATCTCCTTCGTCGATGGTTTTATTTTTCATTCGTGCACATGTATTCAACGTCCAAAAAACACACGTAATCGTTTGCACTTTTGCACTTCCCATCACCGTCCAAAATAAGCTCAACGATGGCTTTATGTATAAGCGTGCACATATATTTTCTTGGTACATGTATTTGACGTCTACGTATGTTTTGTTGTAGTCGTTGTTCTTCAGCTGTATGTAGAAAATGAGTTCCGGGCCTCACGTAAGTGAAGCTTTTGAAGGGGTTCTCGTTGCATTTAGGGCTGGCAAGGGAATCCAGAACGGGTGGCCTATTGGTCCAACACTACTCGAAATTATCAATGCATTGCTTACCAGCAACTTGTGGTACAAAACTTGGCTTAAATTCTTGACCCTCTAGTTTCTTCCAGTTGATAGATTTCAGGCAACTTTGGTTGTTTATCTCGTCACTTCCACCTGTTCCACTGCCAAGACGAGTGATTGATTCCTTATGTAGCAACTGATAAACCAAAACAACCTATAATTAGTATCCATTTTACTTAATTACATGTAAAAGAATAATTATGTATAACGAAAATCAAAAGACCACCCAAATTGTCAACTTTCACCTACATAGCTAAATTTCTTGCAAATATTATCCTTTTGCAAGTAATCAGATGAACAATTTTATAAGGAAAACCAACACCCCCAAAGGAATACATAAATATGACATCACATGCCCAGATGCACAATCTCCCATGTTTTTCTTTTAAAAGTTGAAACCAATCTATTTTGAGCCTCTTTACTTATCTAAGATTAAAGTTGTTTAGACAACAACATAGAACTAGCAAGTTGGAAACTAGTATGTATCGGAAAATTTTAATTACCCCTTTCAAAAGAGAGTGTGCTTCATTCGACAAGAGGGTATTCGATATAGCTTCGGGATTGAGTTTTGCATGTGCACATGGTCTCTATGTCACATGACCTTACTCATTAACAGCAAACACACATATAAGTTTCATTTCGATCACCAGTTTCAAATAAATGAGTAAGATTTTATAAAAGGTTATCCATTGTAAGATAATATATAAAGATCTAGATCGTTATTTAACTCGTTGATGAAGTTTATTTCGATCCATATTTCAATAACATGTGTGTTTAAAGTTTCTCATCAAATTCATTCGAACATGTGTGCTCGCCTTGCAAAAACATATGTGCACTATATTGATATGCCTAAAATATATATGGATATGAGTAGAATATATTGCGATGATAATCACTAAACATTTTATTCGTTTGTTGAAGCACACTAATGTCAATATTAGGTACCTTATATATCATTAGCAGCGGTTGGACTACTAGAACAAATGCAAGTTCTACACTTTCACAACTAGAATACGCAATGTATAGCCGAGACAAATATGGACCCAGTTGTTTATGTAGCTATGTAGACCAGTTGTTTAAGTAGACAAAAACACATATGCACTAATGGAATCTCTTGAAAAGCCAAAAACACATATGAACTAATCGTATATGGAACTTCTAATCATATTTGACACATTCCTTAGATAAAATAAAATCCTAAATTTTTCAGATTACTGAAAATAAATTACTTTAGTAATAACATTGCTAATAAAACAGAAACACGAACCTTAAGGGTCATATCATCACGGCTTTGTATATATCTTCCACCCCTTCCGAACTTAACACCAAAAACTGTAAAAACACATATGCACACTCAATAACATAAACCCAATTAAAGCAACAAAATTTAACCTTAATCTTGCACCAATAACATAAACCCAATAAGAGCAACAAAATTTAACCTTATCGCGCATAATGTAGTGTCGTCAACAACTATTTTGTATTGCTACATTACAGCATGAACAAGGCCAGCATGAAACAAAATTATGGCTTCTTCATCTTCAACGGAAAGATCTTGAAGAGTGCACATGTACATTAGTCATCTTTATTATATCAAACAAATACAAGTATACAACATCTTCATCTATCACGAATCTGATTCAAAATAATAAACAACAAACATAAGTCATAAATAATGAATTTACAATCGTAATTCTAAACAACTTATCAAAAGAATACAAATCAGATGCTAAAAACAATAATCATATAGTATTTAAAATTCTAAATTTGCTAATTTCACGAGCCTGTCAAATAGGCATATAATAATATTAAATACAAAGTTTTAAAATTAGATACATTCTTGACTTTTTCCTAAAGATCCGATCATAAACCTTTCATATTGATACAAGAACTTTAAAACTAAAATCAGATGCTAAAAACAATGATCATTTACAACAAGATGTCAATTTTATTAATACAAGAACTTTAATAATTGATTTAAAAAAAAGATAGCATGTTCATACCTGTGCAAAAGCCATGGAACGGCACTATTTTCCATGACTTTTAAAGTGACCAATTTTTGAAACTTATTTGTATGTCATCACTTGAATTAGCGATCTAATCAGAAGACAAAAAATATTGTTGGATCTGATCACGTCATCAACAAAGAAAGTGAAAACAAATTGGTTGAGATTTGGTAAATTATACCGTGAATTTTGGGTGTGGGAGGGTTTAATTAACCCATATGTTAAGGGACGGTTTTCAAAGTGAGTTAATAAATGGAATTCCTATTTTACCCTTGAGTCCTTTATTAAATCTTGCTTCTTAATTTACTTAATTACATGATTGCCACTTTCATTTTTAGTCGTAGATTAAAATAATAGATGGATCAGATTGGTTCTCGCGGTTCTCGACTTTCATTTGGTTCTGAAAAGAACCCAACACTATATATATATATATATAATTTGGATCGATTGAAAAGGTTTTTATTTTGAGAAAATTGAGAAGGTTTTTAAAAATGATAGATTTTTAACTTTGATTCAAGTTTTTCAAGCGTAAAACTCATTTTAATGTGATTATAATTCAAAATGTGTAAAAAAATTCAAATCAATGTTAAAAAATATCTCGTTTTTGCAATATAAGTAAAATACTGAATCTTCTATACAAATTTAAGGAATCATTACCATAACTCGATTTTAGCAATGATTTGTGAATCAAATTTGTGATTTATAGTTTTGATTCACTATTAAATGATGTTTACTTGTGAATCAAATCAAAAAATATGAATCAATTTGCTCAAACGTAGATTTCTCAATCTTCTCAAAATAAAAACCTTCTCAACGGAACCGGAGCCTATATGTATATATATATATACTAGTTACGTAACCCGCCCAACGGGCGGGTTTGTTTCGGGGTTTTTTTAGTTTAACCGTGTAACTGTTGGATTTTTAACACAACGTGATGGTTTTTTAAAAACTTTAAGACGGTTTGAGAGTATTAGTTGTTCTGTTGGCACCTTATGAGTTTCATTGTCATAAATCCTGATATTAATTTTATACAACTATGACTATCAAAGAGAAGACAACCAAACAGTTCTCGGATTAGCTGGACCCGTGAGCTCTACAACCCCATCTAAGTCTACCAAAGTTGGATCCTCCTCAAACTCCATGTGATATCTTCATGACCAATACAGTGTGATATCTTGTTTATAATTGATTAGCAAAAGTAGTTTACATGATAAGTATTGTAATCACACACAATACGTAATGTTCATAATAACAAATATTTGATTTGTGATAAACAGATACATCCAAATGAAAGCACTATATTGCAAGTTTATACTGTTCTTTTTTTGGTATACTTGGGTTTCCGACTTGACATTGCGACTGTGCTAAAGTTGATACACGAGCAAGTCACTTTTAGCATTTAGTCCACCTCTTTATTGTAATGTACATGAAATTTTTTGTAGATTAGTCTATTGTAGTATGTAACTATTTTGGATAAGGGTCAAGGTTTTACCTAGCCATCGCACCACACTTTATTTTAGATAGCTTCATGACCCGTTTGACGGACTGGCTAATTTCATGTGTTAAGTTAAAAGATGCGATGACATGAATAATTTTGTGAAATAGTTTAAATCTAACAGAAAAGCCAGAGGATTATAAAAGTTGATGAAATAATGCACAAATTATGCAATCCAATGATGGAGAACCTTGTCGTGTAAATGTTATAAGTAATAAGAACTAATAAGTTTGAAATATTTATATCTATACATTCATATTCATACAAAAGTAACAATAATCAATCAAGATATTCTTAAATGATTACATTAGTTTGACATAGTTTATAAATATACCATTGCATAGCATGTTTCAATCATGACACTTGTTTTGTCAGTTGTGACACCCTTGCCTGTTGATCTTTTCTTGTGGGCAACGAACTGGATCCTTACCAACTGTGTTCAAGCCTAGATGATTAGCAACATGTATCTAAGTTTCCAACAATACATAACTTAACATGCAAGAGTGCATAGATATAGCCATTCATATTAAAGGAGAATGGTAGAAAGTTAAAAATTAGTTACCTCATAGTCAATACACATCGGGAATTTCCCGTATTCGGTGCTCACGTTCCCCAGGTTTATTCAAAAGTAGAAGTTTTTTTATTGGAAGTCTGGTACCCACGACGTGTTACTATACATATCCCATCTTCGACCCACTTTACATATTTAGCAGCATGGGAAAGAAAAAATAGTATACTCAATTTCTCTTATAATCTTCATTTTTGATCATGTTATGCTGTTGTATGGAAGTTACTTACAATGATGTACTTTTTGACATAAGCTCGTAGGTGTATAGGTGTGATATATAATATCAAGTTTGTGTGATCCCTGTAAATTCCATACCTACAAACATCATTAGTGTATAGGTGTTTACAAAGAGGCATATACATAAGTTTTACTAAAATAGTTAACAAAATTGCAAACTCAGCAATAAAAAACAAATATTCAAACAGCTACATCAACTGCATATATACCTTACTAAAGCCAGGTTCATGCAAGCCGTGGTGGTTCACGGTGAGTCGAGCTTGCTTGATACCTCCTGATATTCAAGCGTACAAAAACTTAAACATGTCCACGATAAGCATTGGTATTGAATAACATTGGCATGCATATGCAGGTGCTCCTGTGGGGAAATTCTTTACTATTGCCCTTCTCAAACTATTTATTGAAAGCCGGTTTCTATACTGGTGGTTCACGTAAGCTGAGCTTGCATTAACTCCTGAATACTCAAGCGTACGAACTAACATGTCACTGATATATTGGTATTGAAAAACATCGGCATGCATATTCGAGGAGTCCTGTGGGGAATTCTACTATTGCCCTTCTTAAACTATATATTGAAGCCCATGTATCTATACCATCATCCAACATGTTCTGAATCATGTTACAAAAAGTTGTAGAAAAGAAGAATATTTGAATAGGAAAAGAAGAGAAAAAAATAATACCTTAGCCATCGAGATAAAAAAACAACCACCGTGTATGGAGACTTGTTGTACCATTTCATATTTCCAAAGATTATTCATGATTACCTACAACAATAAAATATCACACTACTTTACCTTTGCAATATCTTTTGTTCCACTTTTATGAAAAATCTTTGGATCTCTGGCTCTAAATTTTCAGCATACCATAAGGACATTAGGGATATACATAATAATTAGCAAAGTTAAGTTTCTCATGATTTAAAAATATTAAAAAAAATCAGATTACATGCAAAATATACCAACGAAAAGAAGTAAATTACTGCATACCATTACCATACTTTTCAAGGATCATGGACTTTGGGCGTGACTGTATCTTACGATCCTACACGCATTTGTGAATCTTACAATCTGAAGGAACCTAAAGATGAGATTCTGAAACAAAACAAAGAAAAAGAATGAAATTAGTAATAAAAAAGATAATAAAATTAGGTAAAATAGTTAGGGTTTGGAGATAAAAAAGTAAGTTGGATTAAAAAAATTCAGAGAGTCATATATCTATATGGATTGCTTAATGTAGCGTTAGAAGGTTTTCTTGTTTAAAAAGTCATGTATCATATACTCATTGAAAAGCCTCCAAAGAGTGGACAAACCCTAACCATTCTTCTTTTACTATTTCCATAAATCTTTTCTATAGACGGTAAAGTAAATGTGTTTTAGCTTTTGTTTGCATTTGGAAAGACCTGAAGGGTAATGTAAAATAAATCAACATGGCATGGTAATAAAAAGACGACAAAAGTTTAACAAAATTCATGTCGAATAAAAGGGTGATAGTACCTGCTCCAGAAAACACAAAGAACAAATCATGTGATCACAACAATAATTCATTTAAATGTACAATATAAAGATAATGGACTTTGGAAACTTACAAGAGGGGCCTTTGTAAGGTAACTTAAGATGGTAGCCACCAGATGGAATGAATGGAACTTGCCATGTAATAATACGGTCACAACATACGATTAATAATGAAAATCGATACTAATAGGCTAATACAATTGTATATAAACATTTTATGACTTAATTAGATATGATAGTTGAAGTGATTGAACCTCTGCTTCAGATTTTAGTTCGATGCAAGTACTGAGCTCAGCAAGTAGGACCAAGTCCAAGATGATTGGAGCAGCCAAAAGTGAGTCTTCACATGTGTTGTGTAGTATAATGATGTTTGTACCACCCATGAATATCTCACATGTGTACTCATCCATTGCTCTCTTGCTATCAGCAACATATGGAACATACTACAAAAGCCAATATAACAGCATTAATCCCATGTTAATAAACTTATAATGACAACCAATGTTCTCTTATAAACTACATACCTTAATGACAACCACATGGTCAGGATGCTCGCCGGGCTCATATAAGATGGTGTTGCTAGAAACCATATCGTCAACGACGTTTGTAGGTTCCCCAAATTCACACAAACATGTATAGATCTAAAGAGATCTAGAGAGAGAAAGTTAGAGAGAGAGAATAGTTGAGAGAGAAAAGGAAAACACACTAAAGAGTGTATGTAAAATGAAATAGATGCTTACCTCTTCCAAAGTTGGAAGAGGTATTTATAGTTCTTACAATACACCGGGTATTAGTACCCGGTTTAATACCGAAAGTCATACGTTTACCTATTAAACTACGAGCTATATTAAACAGTAAAATACACGGGGTGACCGAGTCTTTTTCTAATATCTAACAATCTCCCCCTAAGGGAGGTCACCCCTGAAAATACTAAACTTAAGCTCTTCAATCTTTAGATTGATCTTATGTATAGCTCGTAAACGTTTGATTTCATTGATTTGTATCTTGTGAATCTGAAGTAGTGAACTTTAGACTTTTAGGCTTTAGCTTGACTTGTATGTGATCTTTGAGCTTCTTTGAGATCATCATCCAATCATAATCTCTAATCATCATCATGTGATCTTTTGCCATCTTGTGAACTTGTGTCATTCGGAATGATATGCTCACACTTTTCTTGATCTTGAAAGCTTGAATATTCAGAGTTGCGGAAGCTTTAATAACAGATACTTGAGCTTTCATGATATCTTCGAATGAGTCGTTTGAGAATGAGCACGCGGTTATGAACTTGATTTTGTTGGAACACGGTATCTCCATCTCCATCTTTAAATGTTCCTGTAATAAAACAGTTAGCAATAAAGAGAAAATTGGTTTGTAAAAACAATCGATGCGATACTTTGCAAAAGAGTTTTGTAACACATCGAAAGTTTTATTTGTTTTCCAAAGTCCAATAACCGTCAATTCGTATACTGGAACAAGTTTGATTCATGTAGAATCGCACCGTTGTTGTTTTCCAGTTTTCACAAGTTTGATCCATTAAGGATCTCACAAGTCACCTACCATGAGCTTGTTTGAAGTTGGCTCAAGCAGGATTTCCATCTTCACTGTGAATACTTACGTATCACTCGGATGTTCTGGCAAAATCACAAGGATAATGCGTAGGACTCTTATGATAAAACTTGTAATCACAGTGTGTGAATAACAAGTAAATTGGAATTGTCCTAACGAGATTAATTGATGATCTCTTGGCTCTAGACTCAAAAGTGCGTTTTGATTTTAGTGATCGGAGGCTGGAGCTGACTGCCACCTTTTCAATACCGACTTACTCGGAGTGAGTGAGTCAGTAGATTACATGTTTAGTCTCCGTGAGAAATGAAACAGAAATCTTTTGAGAGATTCTGAGTGGCTTGGGAGGGTTGTGCATTGCATCACTGGGTCCATGATGTCACTTCAATGTCAGCAATCATTTTAGTGATTTTGACAGCATATGTATTGACCCGGTTTCTGCCTAAGTGTATGGAGGGCTTCTTTCTTTACACCCTTTATCCGTACAATTCTTTTTCATTCTTCAACCCCTTTAGTGCTTACCAAGATTTCATGACTAGAACCTTGTTGGGTTTATTCAAGTACTAGCTCCATCTCAGTCGGCACTATTCCCTTTTCCTCACATTTACTCCTTTTTATCATACCTAAGGACTTCTACACTAACTAGTGGATAGTCCCTGGGTAGATCCCTCCGGTTCTGGCAGGATCATGGGAACGAGTACCTAACCTTACCATCCTTATAACTTCGATAACAGTAAATACATGGTCAGTCTTTTGGTACAGTTCACCTTGCCATAAAATCACTGTTGAAAAACTCAATCAGGTACTTATGATAAAACTATCAAAGTGTTTAGTACCCGATTGTTTTTGCTTTTCAGAAAAGCTCCCCCTCAACATGTGCATCGGTATTCGAAACTGTTTAGCACATGTTGGTGGAGTATACACTTGAGTAATATGATCACATTACATATTTTAATCACATTTTCTCCCCTTATCAAAAATTTCAAATCATTTGACATTTTGGATATCAATTGATTTAAATATGTTATAAACTTTCCAAACCCTTTGACATTCTGGGATATCACTTGATTTTAAATATGTTATATAAATTGGGCGACGGAAAAGTTTGCCTATTATTACAGCCCGTTATGTTTGGAAACATTTAATGCTCACCCTTAATCGGTTGGTGGTTATGTGTTTGTGTCAGGTATGCTTATGATAATTTGAAAGATTGTTGTCGTTACTTCATAAAACCTTGGTTTTTTTTAAGTTTAATGAAATACTCTTGAAAAAAATTCATAGCTGACACTTAACATCTAATGTACGAGATGTAATGTTTCATTACGTTGATATTGAGTAATGACTGGGAATGATACATCATTCATTTTCTTGTTTAGACATGTAGCCAATATCTATGAAACTTCCACTAATGAAGCAATCAGAGTTTTCTTAAAGTTTCTTCAGATCTTTATGTTGCTACCAAATATCTCGAGACTGTAGGTGTGTCAAGTGGAGGTCTTGGTGGTTGAAGTGTTGGATGTTGTATCGTGTCTCTGTAACGCTAGAAGGAACATCAGCGATGCAGTGAGAGCACTGGAGATTTGGTTCCTTAGCTTCTTTTGTCTCTTCAAGACCTGTTATACTTTCCTCAATCGGCACCCAAACAATAAATTTGATTCAAAACCACTCTCCCTCCTCAATCGATGACCGTTTTCTATTGAAAGAGCTTGTAGTCATTGATTGAGTGTCAAAAATGTCCGGTATTGATTTTCAAACAACTCTTTTAACACCGTGGTTAACACGAAATTAATTTTGAAGAAATCAATTAACGAAAAAGTATATTGGTTAGCAATACAGAAGTCTTCTCTTTCCGAATTAAGAAAAATGCACTGAACGTAATTTAATCCCAAGTTGCTTGGATAATAACAGTAAATACCATAGCCGAGCAAAATTATATTACCCGTTGTTAGGAACATGCTGTATGTAAGACGACCATTTCCCTGTTCACTTCAAACGAGAACCGGCAGGGTTGCAATCTGATGTAATTGCAAACATTGTCATGAGCTCACAACTTTGAACTTGTTTTGTTATCGTAGCATCAAAGACCGAAAAGACTTCTCTTTTCAGTGTAAGGATAATGCTCTGAAAGTGAATTTTCCTAACGATTAAGGCCCGGTTATGCAAGAAATATACATAAGCCATTGCTTCATCCATTGCTTCCACTCATGAATCCTCAAGATTCTTCATTGATGAAAGGGTTTAGTTCTGGTTGAGTGCGGTAGCATTCTCCCAGGTGGAATGTTCCTTAGTAGTATGCTTAAGCTTTCAGTTATTAGGTTATAGTTGCAAGTAGACAGCTTGCATGTGCTCAGGGTTTGGTCCAGGCAAGTGCCACATGAATTTGTTTAGTGTTTGAACCGCAACATGGTATCATCAAGTTCAATGGATGCATTCCTTCTGAGCCTTCTGTTTTGTAGATGAATCCTAACCATGTTCGTCACCAACATTTAGACTTTCAGTATCAGTCTACTGTGTATCTTCTTATGAATTACCACCAGTTTTCGCATTCTGCTATGAGTTATCGAGATTTCACAAAAACCACTTTGTGGATGTAGGCTCTCATGGATGTACAGAGGTTAGTAGTTTCATCCTAAGATGCTATAATCCACCTTTGGATATGATTAATCCATGGTACGTTGTTTCTTTGGCTTATGCTTATGTTTCAGAAGTTAATTGCAGCCTTGTCATCTGATAGCACTGCTTTCCCCTTTAACATTACTCTACTGGGGTTTTTACTATGGTGGTCATATGGAGCAGGTTTACGAATAGCCACTCTGTTAACATGTGCTTGACCATATGCCTGAGAAACTTCCAAGCTCATTTGAGTACCTTGTTATAGATTTTACTCATAATCATCCATATGAGGTTCAGGAGCCGGTTGAACTTCATCTTCATCAACCAGTTTGAAGGAACTCTTCTCCTTGTGAATGTTATGTCCGTTTTACCAGCTAGAGGTGACTCAAATGGGTGAGCTGAGTCTTGATGAGTGACTTGAGATTGAATTTCCTGATTTGTTGGTGAGAACTTAGTAGTTTGTTCATCTTGATCAATGGTTGTGAAGAAGGTAGAACCAACTGAATAAATCTGCTCTTGATAGGCAACAATAGCTACCAGAAATACTGGGGTAAACATGATGGTGGTGGAAGATTGTATAGCTTCTCCTTAACAATGGTTCCATCAGGATCTCACTAGTATTGTTCCGTAGATTGTGGAAACATATGGCGGATGTTGGAGAAAGAAACTGAGATTTGATCGAGGCCAGATGAACTAATGTTAATATCAGGAGGTCATCAAAGATGGATAGGTTCCGAACTGATTGGCACAGGAGCGTGGACTTGACCAATTTCAAAAAACTGAACGCTCTGTTGTAGTGCGGTTGTTGGTTGGTGAAAGTTGTAATGAATGATTTTGTCACTGGAGGGAGATACTTGGTTTTAGGAGATGAGAGATCGATGACTGAAGTATCAGTAAAGTAACAGATGAAGAAAATTGTTGGATAGGAACTATGTCCATGGATTCAACTTGGTTTCATAGTAGTTTTTCTGTTCATCTTTATACGTATATATTTCCTTCAGGATCTGGCTTAGTTTCATCAGTTTCATCCCCAGCATTATCATCTCTGTCAAAAATGTTCACTAGTCCACTTCTGCTTCCTACTCAAAGAATTAGCTTTTCCTCATCAGGAACCCCCTGTCTTGGATCTAGTTCCTTCACTTTGGAGGCTCTAGAAGAAATGGACTGTAGATAATCTCAAGAACCACTGTATGTTACCAGTTCCCTTTTTTGAGCCTTTGTTCCAGGCTGTCTCTTGCTTATCTTTCTTGGCTTTCCTTGCAGAGCTTTCTATTATGGTCTAGCTAGCTCTTGTTTTTGCAGGAGACTTTCTTTGACACAATAAAAGGAATCTCTGAAGCTAATACCTGTGCTGTCTTCTTTGTGTTGGGCTTTGGGTTTTAGATTGCATTCATATTTTGCATTGTTGTAGCATGAACTTTCTGTGCATACAGCTTCTTCTTCAGCGTTCAGTTTAAGCTGATAGATTTACCCAATGTCCAAAGCCGTAAGGTCTGGATTTGTAGGGAACGATGTTGTCATGACTGGATGAGTTATTCTGTAAGGCGCTATTTTAAAGAGATCAAACATAGAGTAAGCAGTGCTCATGTTTTAAAAGCTATAAACCCCGTCTTTGCTATCATGAGTCAGTGCATTCAGAATAGCTTTATATAATAGTAGGGACATTTGCTGATGTAGTAAATGCCCTTACAAAGTTCTGTGTTCTGACGATTATCAACTGAAATGCAGAAGATGCGTATTACGTTTGCAAACTGTTTATAGATCCAAAGAGAAGGTTTACATTGCGCAATCTGTAATCACTGACCGAGCAATGTTGAAAGGGATCTGTTCATCTTCTTTTTTTCACTCTTCTTTTATACCTCTCTTTTACATTTGATCGTTTTCATAAACCTTGAGAGACCAAGTTTTACGGGTGATCACAATGTAGATCCACTATTCTCCACTTCAAAAATTACATATGTGATAGCCATTTTTGTTCTAGGGTCCTGAATTAGAATTACCAGCTGGATATACGTTGATCCACATAAAGATGTGAACGAGCTATGGACAAAATATGAAACTTGTTGATGAGAATGTCAAGAACAAAGAAGATTTCTTTCATTTTGAAGATTAAAGCGCACTGAGCTCGTTCACCTTTCTTCTCTTTACGGGAACGGGACTGAGGAGATGCCAGCAGACGCCTCTTGTGACACTTTGAGAATCGAAGGTTTGAATCTGATTTGTTTATAAGTCTTTTGACCAATGAAGACATTAGGCTTGAACTGCTGCTGTTAGCATATTTAGACATATTGAGGGGGCGGAAGGAACTGTTTTGAGCAGAATCATTTGATGAAGAACGATGGCTTGAACTGTTTTGTCCTAAATCATTTTAGGCTCGGGTCCTGAATGATGCGTACAGGGAGCCATTACTTTCTCTCTTAAATCGAAGTTTTGAACAGCTTGAGTCCATGATACCGAAGGCATGATCTGTACCACCTGCATTTTAAAACAGTCGAATTTGGAGGGTTTGAAACTTCGGATCCCCAATTTGTGTTGGGGTCCTGTTGATTAGCTGTTATGATAGAACATTGCACAGAAAGCTTAGTTAAAGGGCACAGTTCGCCTAAGGCAAATTTCTTTCCTGTTGGGTCTCAATTATTGATTTCACAAAATTAAGTTTCCTTAGGCGACTTTCTTTCATGTGGATCTCCATTGATAAACCAAACATTAGCAAAGAGTTTTCCGTTGCTTTCCTACTCTGCTTGGTCTTGTTTTAAACTGTTATTAGGACAGTTTTGCCTTTTGGTTTTCCAGATTGCTTGGTCTTGTTTAAACTGTTTATCAGACAGCTTTGCCTTTTGGTTTCCAGATTGCTTCCTTAATTCTAGACATTTTAACAGTCTGGGGGAGTGCATTAACAGAGCTCAAATATTAGACAATCACACATTTCAATGATTTGCAGAGGTTTTAATCATTTGTTACACGTTTTGTACACAGATTCGAATTCGAATTATTACAACACGCGTCTTTGAGCTATGTAGAATCACTGATAACTTTTGTCCATATTCTGTCTTATTTGTCTTGGGGTGGACTTCTAACTTTCTTCTTATTCTCAGTCTTAGCAAGGTGGAATCCTATTTTTCTTTTGTATTGCTTTCTATGGCTTTTGATCCGCTTGCTTCAGTGGAAGTGTTAACTCCTGTAGAAATGATATTCATTAGACATTAGTTTGTTTGAATCTTCTTGGATGCACTTAGTGATTCTGTGTGTTGCTAGATGGGTTCCTTGTGCATCACTAAATGATAACGTGCTTTTTCCTAGTAACAGGGGTAGAGGGAAGCCTTGTTATTCTTTCATTGAAACATTTTGGGCAAGTGCCAATACATATTCTACAATCTGAGATCGTCTTAGTGTATGGCAAGCATAGTTAAGTGATTATCCATTGGTTCGCTACTTGAGCTGTCCTTATACTATCTCCTAATCTGTTTCTACACTATCCTTAAGATGGTTGTTATAGGTTAAATGAGCATTCCTATTGTTACTTAAGGCAGAGGACGGGATTGGAGTGTCGACTTCTTATGACAAACATACCAGGAGCAAGAGGCTTTTGTTTTTGACAGAACTTCTAGTGGCCACTTTCGAATATTGCCTTCTCTATTGGCATTTTGATCCTCCATCTGTGTTTACACAAGAAGTATTTCTGTTCATTAGTGTAGTGCGCGTGATCTTAATAGACTCAAACATCTCCTTTGTAATGGCTAATGTTATCTTTCTAAATTTTTGCTCTATTAAACGCTCTATTTGTTCAAGAAGATATTGACATTCGTGAGCATTATAAGCTAACAGTTTTGTCATTCTAATTCGAGACTAGATACTTCTCAATGTCTCTAACACATTGTCTTTTTCTTTGGAGCTGATTTTCTAGATTGGCGGTCCATGTTAATCTTGTGTGAAAGGAGATGAGGTTAATTATTCAAGGGAAATCTGAGAAGTTTGTGATTTGGTGTATGTCGCAAAACTTTCTTGTAGGTGGTTGGTGTTACTTCAAATAATGCAATTTTAGGTATTCCATTTCAAGTTTTGAAACTTGTTTTATCTTCATTTTGAACTTGTAGAAATATCAGTTTCAATATCTAGACAACGTGATTTTTTCCACATCATCCAACAGTTTGATTTCGACAAACTATTAGACAATCAGATTTCATTAGCATGTGAAGGTTTTTCCTTTCAAATTTCAGCACACTTGCTTATGTCCACAGTATTTGGTCCGATTCGTCAATCCGCATTTGATCAAAAAATTTCTTCCATTACTTTAACTCTTCTTTAAAGTATGGGCCCGTTTGAACTCCTGCAAGTGTTCTTTAAGAGTTTGAAAATTGGAATAACTTCAGTGAGGGTTAACATCTTTTTGTTAGTTCAAATCCTGCTTTCCCCCTTGTAAGACCTGATGGGGTGATTATCGTTTTGCAAGTTTTGTGTCAAATTCAGTTCAAAGAGTTGTGTGAGTCCATAAAGATTAATCTTCAACTTGATTTTAGAGGGAAGAATTCTGGGGACAGCTTGACTGGAGTATTGGGTGGATACACTGTCAATGCTGAAATTGGTTTTGGAGCTAAGGTCTCAGCCTTTTTCCTGTTGTTGTTATCTATGGACCAAAATATCTGTTCTCGGGTCATATTTCTTTGTGGAGCAAAGGTTGCAAGAATGTTCTCCTTCGAGTAATCTGGGGGGCAATCCTAACTTTATTTTCCACACATTGAGGGCTTTTCATTTTCTCAAGCATTTTTTTCTAGTTATCTCAGATATCTCACGAGTATCCTCTGAGTCATGTACAACAGGGCGTGCATGATTGGACATGACTAATACATGACCATTATAGAGGGCAGGTTGAACTTGCTTTGCACGGGTGAGACATAAGGGATTTTTATTTTTTGTAGCTTATCGCTACCTTGTTTCTTTTTCTATCATTAAACGTTTTTGTTTACATATCATGTGACTCGTTGAACAAGACTGATTCTGTTGTATAAGCTCATCATGCAACCTTTTCTGTTTAGCCTTTTAATGTCTTAAAAACTCTCTCAAGGAATGTCGTCTTCTTTTTTGTTTAAAATCCTTTTTCTAAAATGATCGCTTCTTAACTCATTATCTTATGATGGTTAAGGGATAGAACGAAGTTGCAATTGTGCAGAATGAAGTTCCCGATTTAAAGAAGTTTTCTTTTCAATGTCGGTTTCTGAGAAATTATTTCGCATTTTGTTCATCAATTTTCGTTCTCTTTCAGTTATTCAAACTTAGCCGTTGTTTTGTTCATATAACCTGCCGACCAGTTCCTTTATCTCGCAAAGATTAAGAAGTCAATGTGTCATTAACTACTTTAACCTGCTTAGTTGCAGGACATAACTTTGGACTCCCTGTTCATGCATTTATCGGAATTGACATCAATGCATTTTCATTCCTCGTACAGCAAGATACTTTACTGTTGTACATCATGTTCTTCGTTTCATTGTCTTTCCACATTCATGATCATTACGGAATAATTATTACTTTACTCGTATAGTCTGCATCAGATGTCAACAAGTTGTTATTTTCCTTGTGTTGACCAGCTTTGCAGCTCGTGTACTTCATGATACTCATCCAGTTATGATCTACAAAGGTATCATGATCTTGTATCCTCAAACGGAGTATATCGATCATTATGAATGTCCCGGGCTTCATCGTTAGATAGTGGAGATCTTCAGATGAAAGATTTGCCATGCACGATGGTCTGTGTGGTGGGACCTATAGCTATCACATCAGAGTCGAATGATGCATTGTTCAGCTTCACAAGGACATGGGTCCAATGGGAGGACTAATCCATCTACATGTCATCAAAAATTGGTGACATGTTCTCCTCAAGAATCAATAATCTGCTCTTACATCCAGTACAGCCCCATTCTTATGAGCATTTAAGCTGAATCTTGTCTTTGAAGTAGTTTGGAATCCTGAGGTCGGTTGGTTGTGGACATTCTCGTGCTATGTGCCGATTCCTTTGCAGTTGTCGCACATAATGGGTGTAGCTTGACCAGGATTTCATGTTTTCCAACTCCTGTTATGACCTCCTACATTCAGCTACAATATTTCCTTTGCATTGTTCCTATGAAAATGGTCTTCATTGATTATTACATTGTTTTTTTATCTATCACGAACATCCTTGAACAACCAACTCCTGTTCATCTTGAACTGTAGCTTTGTTCCTTGCATTAGAAGACCGTTCTGAGAAGGGTAAGTGTGTTGGTTAGGCTTTCATCAAGTTATCCATTGAAGTGCATTCCTGAGTCCATTTTGACAGTTTTAACAAGTGATGGTTGATTTGAGAATTGTGGAGACTCTATATGATTGTGTTGGGGTGTGATACGTCTGATTTGATGCATTAGACACTAGTGCCAAGGGGTCAATCAGTTGGTGAATGAAACCTTTCATCATCATTCTGTTCTCATTTGCGCATGTACCTCATGTTGCTTCAAGTAGGCATACTATCTGATCAAAGTTAGACTTTTCAAACCTCGGTTTAGTGTGACTTCAGTAATGATTACTCCATTCAGGTAACATAATTGTTCACAACTTAGAGTTAACGCTGCATTCTGGGACATGGTCATCTTGATGGTTCTCATGTCGTAATGAGCTTCGAGAACTCTAACATAGTAAACATTGATGGTATCTCCTTTTGATTTTATGCACAGATGCGTTCAAATTCATCGTATAATTGTGATTCCTGTCATTCTTTGTTACTAGAACTGTCATAGGCAAAATTTTTTTTTTTTTTTTTTTTTCATCTTTACATTGCCCAAATGTCTTTGGCGTCAGTGTAATGGTTGATGAGTGTGTAGATGTCTTTTGGTTATACTTGAAGCATATATTCGTTATAGCAGAATGTCAGCTCTATACCTTTATTTTTCTAGCAGAAAGGTTTTGTTAGACTCTAGCAGTTTTGGACCTAGTTGGAAGTGCACCCTCAGTTTCTTCAGCAATCTTCAGCAGGAGTTTGTATGACGTTCCAATTGAAAATGGACCTTCAGTAATCGATTTATAATTGTTCTCTCATTTCTTGTCCTAGACAATACGACGAATGCGTTGTTTGCCATGATTCATAATTACTGTCCTGTCAAAGCAATTGGTGGGCGTGCATCCAGGAGATTTACCGGCTTACCAAATATCTTCTGACTTTTCTAGAATTCTTTGATGTATTGGTTATGAATGCAACTACGTCACGGGATTTTACAAAGTCTAAGATTTAAACGATAAGAAGTTTAACGGGAGTTTACAAAATCAATAGAAAAAACCGTAAATAATAATTGGTTGTGATATTTGGTTTGTTGATTTGTGTGAAATTTTAAAGCTTGTGGGATAATGAAAAAAATAAATTTTCCCTATTACCAAAATCCTAAATTTGGTGTAAAAATGAGCTAAAAAGGCTAAGAAAAAAATTATATTTTATCTTAAAAAATTTTTCCGCCAAAAAGTGTCGCTATAAAAAGGTTTGTCGAACGAAATAAATAAATTTTTACCCTATTACCTAAATTTGAATTTGGATGTAAAAATAAGTATAAATAGGCTATAGAAAAAAAAGATTAAATTCTTTATTTTTTTCGGTCCAAAAAAGTGTCGCTTTAAAGGGGTGTCGTCTGGATATATGTTTCTTTCAACCCGCCGCTTTGAAATCAAACTAAACCGCCTGCTATGATTGAGCAAACCGCTGTTTAGCAATACGCCGTTTAGTAAAACCGCCAGTTTAGCAAAACGCGTTTAGCAATACCGCGTTTAGCAAATCGCTGCCAGTAAACTAAGCAACTCGCCAGTGAGCAACTCGCGGATACTATCATGTGTTAATACCGCCTCCTCTGTGAACAAGCATATCGCAACCAAATTAACCAACCCGCCGGCGAATATAACAAATAAAAATTAAGCAACTGCCTTTGACTTTTGCAACTCGCCTTTGACTTTTTCCGAAATTTCAGGATCCTTGCCACCAAACCTTGTCAACTCGCCGTTGCAAGAACAATAATAAAATAAGCAAACCTACCACGAAGAACACTTGGACTGAATTAACCAAAATCAAGCCACTATGATCTTTCATGCACTGCGAAACTAGGTTTAACATACAATAATAAGTGTGTATATGATGATTAAAACACTTCTTACTCGTTATTTCTTTAAGAATAGTCCAATATGATGAGACCCTCCACGAAGGTCACTTAAGCTTTAAAGCTTATACTCGAACTAGGAGCTTGTAATTAAGCCACGAAATTTGTAACACTCTAAACCTTTGCTTGTGTTTAGAACTAGTAGAGAGCCAGAAGATTAACAAACAATAAGCCCAAAATCAAAAGTGAGCCGTGGTTTTTTTTTTCTTCAAAATGAGCCACGAAATTTGATTCTTTTAACCACACAAATCAATCACGAATCCAACTAGGCTCTGATACCAATTGTAGGATCGTTTAATTCATAACACGGGTGATGATTCGAGTGGTTTAGCTAGTTTCTAGTGAGAGAAACACAAGAGAGAGATTCTAGAGAAAGAGAAAGAGTATGTGTTTCTTGAAATGAAAAATGACTGCTTGCCTCTTCCAAGTTGGAAGATCAAATGTGGCTTTTTTATATAGTTCTTGACACAATATCCGGGTAATTAGTACCCGACTTAATACCGAAAAAAACGTACTATTAACTATTAAACTACGAACTATTATAAACAATAAATAAACGGGGTGACCGAGTCTTTTACTCATATCGATAATGAAGTAAAAAAAGGTACAGACTTATTTCGTTATCAATGAAAACATTTTGCCACTGATTTTTTGATTCAAAGGTCCCCTGTTTCATACTATCCCTTTCCAATAGTGTGCAATTAGTTTTTTTTCAAGTGAACAATTAGGTTTTCAATTCAAACCGACCCTGTTACAATTCGACCCTTTTAGATAATCAGAGAAAGTTTTAAGCAGGGTTTATGTACAAAAGTGTTTGTAAGGTGATTATAGATTCAGGTTGTATATAAGGACATCAGTTGTCGTTGATATCAATATTGTTTCTCCATTGTGCAAAAATTAAATGCAATACTGTTCATGCCAAAGCACTTTATCACCGATGAATGGTGTGTGTGTGTGTGGTGATTATGAGGAAGCTATGTCAGATTTCAACTAGGTAAGTTCTCAAGTGTGAATTTAGCTCAAACTTGTGATATATGAAATATGCATATTTCGACTGAAAAACATTAAGGCATTCTTTGTGTAAATTGGTTATTTGTTACTTGGCTTGTATACATATATCTTTAATGATTGGCTGCTAATGATCATATATTGCAATACGCCTTCATAGTTAGGGTGTCACAAATGTATTTAGAATGTAAAAATAAAAAAAATGAGAATACGTCAATTTGTAAATTGTCACATCTATTTGTATTTATAAGGTAATTTTTTTAGCAAGTGACTTAGAAGCAAGCTCCATGATCTCATTGCTAATTTTATAAGGTAATGAATGTGATATACAATATATTTGGACCTTGAAAAATATAGAAATTATTCAATGAATGTTCACAAATGATTTTAGTCATGTAAAAATAAAAAATGAGAATACGTCAATTTGTAAATTGTCACATCTATTTGTATTTATAAGGTAATTTTTTAGCAACTATGATCTCATTGCTAATTTTATAAGGTAATGAATGTGATATACAATATTTTGTATGAAACATATGAAATTATTCATTGAATGTGTTATCAACAACAAAAAAATGAAATTATTTGTTGAATGCATTAACAGACATTTTGGTTATATACGATTACCTATATATATTATAATTCATATACTTTATAATATTCAATTTTATTATTTATACAAGGACCTGCTGTTTAGACTTGATCATTGGTTTGCTCATCTCCAAGACTGCTACGGTTTTTTGTTTGTTCATGGCTTCCTAGACGTGGTTTTATGTTAATACATCATTTGATTGGTGTTGATTGTTATGTGGTTCAGATTGTGAACAAGTTAAACTTTTGTCTCTATTTATTTAGTTTACTTTTGCTATGTCTTTAATGGTAATATAATGTTTTTATTACGAAAAAGTTTGTTATATTCCTTTTGTGAATTGAAATTCTTACTTATTTTATTCTCTAACATGCATTTACAGGGTATTGATGTGTCGAAGATTATGCTTTCTCTATTCAAGTTTGTCAAAAGATCATCTCTACATGCTAGGTGTTTTATGATGCTTTGTGTTAAAGTAAACTCAAAATATGAGACATGCAAGCTGGGGACTTCCTATGCTTTCTTAATTCAAATTTTGAGCTTTTATGTATCAAGTATACACTTTGGTCAAATTTTGAACCACTTTTGTTTTAACATTTAGGCGTGTTAAAAGGTAAAATATAACCTGAAGTAGACCCATCTCTAAGATATGACATTAGTAAATTACACAAATAAGCAAAATAGCCCGCGCGTTGCAGTGGGGCATAATTTTTTCTGAATCGATTTTTAACGAATAATGAGTGGGAATGTGCCCGCGCGTTGCAACGGGGCTGATTTGTATTCGGCGTTTTTTTATATTGCCTACTTGTATGTTACACGTTATTATACTCGCGCTATAAATGTTGACTAAGTAAAAAATGAGAAAAAAACTAAATGAGCCGGCCCAAGGCGGGGCATAATTTTTTTCGAATTGATTTTGAACGAATATTAAGTAGAAGGTTGTCCGCTGCATTCGCAACTAGGCTGACTTGTATTCAACATTTTTTTATATTGCCTACTTGTATGTTCCGCATTATTATACTCGTGTTATAAATCTTGACTAAGTAAAAAAGGGGAAAAAACAAATGAACTCGCAATCAAAAGCCTGTGCCAAGCAAACAATATATGCTAATGTTGCAAGATTGTCAAAAAGATGAGTCAGTGTATCTTGGAAGTGTTAAGTGGATAGACTAAGAATGAATTCAAATAAAAGGAAGTTTGATGGGTATGTCTTAAGAATGTGGAACATACAGTTCTATTGGTAAATTCATTTGAGTTTGCGGAAGACTAGCCAATATGCCAATAGATAAGGAATCTCCTTCATGCGATTTCCTTGAAGATAATTTGTTTGAATGCGAAGGATCTCTCTGTCGTTGATGGGCAGAGGCAAAGAGATGGCAATCTTTAGTCAATATTATGAAGGCGCTTTGTCATGAAGGTTTTGATGTGGTTTATGATTAGCTATTATGGGAGGAGAACTTTGTGTATTAATCGAATTCGAGACTTGCAAAGGCTAAAGATTCATTTAGGGTAATGTTGGTGTGGGCTCTTGGTTTTTTCGGTCAATTAACAAGCTTACGTCGGAGTTTGTTCCTGAAGGTAGATTGGGTTTTGGGTGGACATTGGACGGTGTTCCGTTTAAATGCTGGTCGGGGTCCTACTTTCAAACGTTTATTGCTTCTAAAATGGGGGAGTTTATTGGATGTAGTGATTATGATGAGTCGACATCTTCATTCCAAAAGAATTTGACATTCTTTCTAAGGTTTGTGAGCCATTCACGAGAGCTTCCATTGTTTTTCGGGGTATGGTTTATTGGCGTTGCGCGCAAGTGAAGCTTTAGGGTGGACTCGTGATTCTTTCGACGAGGAGGAGGATGACGACTATTTAGCCAGTGGGAGGATAACAATGATGGCAGAATTAATGATCTCGAGGCAAATAATGGCATTGATGAGAGTGACGTGGAGGAGGTGCTTGAAACACTGTTTGATCAACCTGATGATCAGAAGGACAAACACTCGGAAGATCCTTTTGGTTTATACCCTTTATTGAACAAAGAAAATATCAAATTGGCACGAAAGGTTACTGAAGAAGATCATAGTTTTGTGCGTGACTTCATTACGGGTTTCATCCGGAGGGGGTTTGTATAAGGTTTATACTAATTATTCTTGACCATGAAGGATATCGGAGAAATGAGGAGAGATGACAATTCTGTTTGTTACCTCTTGAAGATGGGTTAAGGATTATTCTTGAGCGGTAAACAAAAAATTCAGAATTCAAAGCGTTTAGGTCAATCTAAGTACTATGTTCTGCCTGCGAACGGTGGGTGTTCTATTTTAAATCTTATGGAGGAAGCTTGTGAGGTGGGCCACAAACTATGGGTTGATAACATGGCTGGGGCTGCAATCAAGGATATCACTGAGATCATTGAATCCACAAGGAGAATTTGGGGTTTAATCGATGAATTTTATGTCTTCTTGTGAATACGTCAATGGCCTCGCCCAAAAGGCAAACAAAAGATTGGGTTAGAAAGGAGTTGTGTGTTAAAAATAAAGTGAATTTTTGCTCGGGTCTTCAAGAAACTAAGATGGGGTTCTATTGATGTAATGTAGTGTGAGGTCTTGTGGGGTAATTCTAATTTTGATTATGTGATAGTGATTCCGTTTGGTTAAACTCGAGAGGGTCTTGTGCATTTGAGGATCCAATTCTTTTCGGAGGCAGTAGCTTTATGAGGATACGGACCTTTTTTGTCATTGTTCGAGGTGTGTGGTTGAATATCAGGGAATTGATTTATGATAGTGGTTGTTTATGCGCCTCAAGAAGCTAAAGTAAGTAAAAGCGTAATGTTATGTGAGTATTTGGCTTCATGTGTCAAATTCAATGGTGTTGGTAAACTTGTTATGATGGGCGACTTTAATGATGTGAGGATAATAAATCGGACAGATATGGTTCGTATTTTAAGCTCACGACGCTGGATTTTCAATTCATTCATATACTACGTGAGGTCTGATGATAGTCACTTTAGGTAGGAAGTGCTTATACTGGTGTCTCAAATCTGCTTCTTATATGAGTAAATTGGAATCGTTTTTTTGTTTCGAAATTTGTTTGAGCATGTGTCTAATATCCCAATGCTTTATTACTTGGACGCGGTTTATTTCAGCCATCGTCATTTTTATTACATGAAGTCAAGTTAGGATTTACGGTCCTATTACCTTCTTTCGATTCTATCGTTATGGCTGGAAGTTGATGGTTTTTGACAAGGTGGTTAGGGATTCTTGGAAGATTGGCTCCGGGTTAACAAGAAAAAATGCACTCCGAAACTTCATGGTAAACTTAAATTTCTTAAAGACCGTATTCGGACGCGGCTCGTCTATTCATAGGTACGAATTTCGCGAGGTGGATCTATTTCCTTAAGAGGAAGTTGCGGTCTTGTGATAAGATTATTTGCTAAGGAGAATTGCTCGAATGTGGTGGTCCTTAAACGTACGAAGATTCTAACAAGATGCCATCAGGTAAATAACTATTCATGCTTCGAGAATTGCTACAAAAGCCAAGATTAAATGGGGCAATCGGGGAGAATGAAAATGTGAAAGTTTTTTTATTGGTATGCTAAACAAGAAGCGCCAATCCAATCTAATATTCGGGGGTATTAATGGTGAATGGGGTCGTGGGTCGATCGACCCGGTTCAGGTGAAACGTGAATTCTTTGAACATTTTCGGGGTAGGTTCGATAAACCAATCGTGAGGAATCGAGCGTGTATTGATAACCCTTTTCCAGTCGCCCTATTCGATTTGTTCAGTAGAGGATTATGGAACGCAGGATTTCTGTAAAGAGGAGGTTAAAAGGGCTGGTGTGGGATTGCGGCGTTGAAAGTCTACGTTCCGGAGGTTTTTTATTGTAGATTGTTACGTCATTTTTTGGGCCCTGTGATTGAGAAGGAGTGTTCGAGGCTGTTGACTATTTCTTCATGTATGGTTGTGAAAATACCGCATGGATGTTAACTCGAACGCTTTATTGCTTGATTCCTAAAATCTTGATGCCAACATGGTTTAGGATTTTCGTTACTATAGGTTTGATGGGAGCTTTATACAAGATTATTGCTAAAATCTATGGCGAATGATTAGTTGGTGTGCTTGGTGATCTTGTCAATGAGGTTCAATCAGCTTTTGTGGCGGACAGACAAATCTTAGACGGTCCATTTATTCTTGATGAGGTTCTTCAATGGTGTCGTAGGAAGAAAAAACTCGCTCTTATTTTCAAAGTTGATTTCGAGAAGAAAGCTATTGATTCGGTCTACACGCTGGGATTTCGTGGATGATTTGTGTTAATAAATTTGTTTTGGTGAAAGAGCTGGAGGACTTGGATTCAAGTTGTCTTAGATCATCCAGGGGTGTTCCATTTTGTCAACGTATAGTCCTACGGGGGAATTCAATTTTTTTAGAGGTCTTAAACAAGGTGATCCTTTATCCCTTTTTGTTTATTCATTATTATTATGGGAGTGCATATTTCTTTTCAACGTGTGGTAGATGCGGGATTTGTTTTCGGGATCAAAATTAATTCCATGGGTGAATTTGTCTATTTTTTTTTTGGCGGATGATGCAATCTTTTTTTTCTTTTTATTGCCAATGGGAGTGTGCTCAATATCGATTCGTTAGTATCGAGTTTTGGATTGTTTTTTGCGGGCTCCTTCTGGTTTCGTTTTATTTACATGTGTAAGAGTAAGATTATGGGTGTTACGTTGAAGATTGGATGGTTAAAACGCGGCAGGCTTCTAAACTTGGGTGTCTTGAACTTAAGAACTCCAACACTCATTTACTTATTTTGGGTACGAAATGTTGGGGAAATATGTCGCAAGGAAGCAAGCTTGGAAAGAAGTGGTGGACAAGGGTGTTATCTCGTCTTTCTAGATGGATGATGAATGAAACTCCTTTCAATTCGGCGGCAGACTCACTCTTCTTAAGTCCCCGTGTTTAGGATCTTGCCAATCTCCCATTATGTCCATTTTTAAGCGTTCCCTCGAGTATTCTTACATCATCTAGATTCTATTCGTAGTCGTTCTTTTTATGGCAGGATCGAAAAGTAACAAAGCTTCTTGGGGTAAAGTGGAAACAGGGTCCTAAACTCCGCAGGATATAAATGGGGGTTTAGGGGTTTCAGCTGGTTGGCCCTTAATAGAAGGTCTCATGATCAAGTGGGTTTGGCTGGTTCTTTCTCATATGTTCCTTATGGACTAAAGTGATTAAGGGCTTTATTTATGGGAGGACTGGGAATTTGAACATAGGATGTTCTGGTGGAGTTCGAATTCTGCTGGAGCACATCGATAGTTCACGACAGTTTTACTGTGGGTGTTACCAAGGTCGGGGTATTATGTTGCAGATTACATCCGAATTGAAGCTATACATCCGATTGAAGCTGGGGAACGGGGAGAACACACGGTTCTGGGTTGACAAATGGCATGTTCGTGGTGTCTTCAAAGAGTTGTTCCCTCGCATGTACGCTCTTGAGCTGAATAAGAATGCTACTGTTAGTTCAAAATTGAATGCGTCAAGTATAGATAACTCATTTCGAAGAAAAGCGAGAAGTGGAATTGAAGAGATGCAACTTAACTCTTTGGCTGAGTGTTCGCGGTTGATTAAGCTCGTGCCTTGCGAAGATCGATACGTTTGGACGTTAGAAAGTGATGGGATCTTTTATGTGGCTTCAATTCGAAAGGTGATCGATGGGAACCGGTTTCAGGACGGTAGTGTGCCGACTAGGTGGGTTAAATCCGTGCCAATCAAGGTGAATATCATAGCTTGGAAAGTCAAATCTAACGCGCTCCCAACGCGTTTTAATATCTCTCGTCGTGGAATGGATATTGATTCGATTGTTTGTCCCATTTGTAATGCCGGTGTGGAATCGACAAACCATATTTTCTTTCAATGCGTTGTAGTGAGACAGATTATGCGTAAGATATCTTCTTGGTGGAATATCGACTATTCGGATGTGAATTCTTACGAGGAATGGCAAGTTTGGTTGGTTTCTATTCGGATTCAATCCAAACTCAAAGGCGTTCTTGAGGGTGTATACTATGGTTTGTGGTGGTATATGTGGAACTTTCGCAACAAGCTTCTGTTTGATAAGAAGATCCCTGAAAAGGCGCTGATATTTGATAATTTAGTTTCTAGTTCTTTTTATTGGTGTAAATTCAGATGTAAAGCGTCGTTCAAGTGGGACGATTGGCTTAAGAACCCTTATATTGTTCTTGTTTGATCTAGCTCCTTGCTAGTGTTTTAATAAATCGCCGTTCAAAAAAAAAAAAAAAATCGTGCTAACAAATTGATGGCACTGTGAGTGTGGCAAACGGTCATGTTCGTGTAGAACTGTTTCGGGTTTTTGGGGTTCGCGGGTTGTATTGCATACCTTCTACGCAAACACGACCCATTTAATTTAATCGTGTCAAGAAAACTCAACCTACTATAACCCCTGCATAACACATGTAACCCATTTTTGACCCGTTTAACTTGTTTAAGTAAATAAGTCAAGTGGTGAATAAGGTTGGGGTTTGTCGAGTTAACTAATTTAAATGCAAAAAATAATATAAGGATCTAAAAATGATAAACATAACATACAAAAAATTTATGCGACAATTCAAATAACCTATGAGTTATAATAGTAAATTAACTCCCTTAACAAAATAGCATTTAAATCACAATCCAACATAACATTCGAGTTACATATATATTTTTTTTATTTAGAGAACGGTTCACAGATTGACCTGTTTAAAAACTTACCAACCAATCACAACCTATTTATTAAACGAGTACACACTTCCACCTGTTTGTTTTGTGTTTATATTTACCCAACCTGTTTTAACCTCGAACCGTTTAACTTCGTTCGAGTTCGTGTAGAAATTTGCCAAACCCTAAGTGAGTGTAAAAACACTCAAACAAATAATAAGTATTACTTATTACTATAAAAAGATGAAGAGGTAAAAACCGACTTACCCTCTTGTTCCAAGGCTTTCTCTCAAGTCTCATGACAAATCTCATCAATATTTGGCGTTGCGATCCTTCTTCTTCACGCATCATATGCGGTTTACTGAGAAGATTCGAAGGACCTCCGATTTCATTTGTTCCCGGTAGATCACAATCAATCATTTTATGGGTTCCCGTTGCTCTATATAAGGATAATGGCCTACCGAAGCCAGATACTTGTACATCATATATAGATGATAATTTTCTTGCAAACAATAGTTATACATCACTATCCCAAAAGAGTAAATATCAACATGGAATGAATGATGTCTCTCATGAGATGCTTCAATCTTCATGGAAAGTCTAAAATATGATAACTTGGGTTCCCAACTATCATTTAATAGAATTGTGTCGCTGTCGATGTTCCATGTATAACGCTAAAATCACGTGACTCGTCATAATGAATGTAACTCAGTGCATGCGCAACACCGACACATATCTCTAACATTCGTACCCATGTCAACCTCGGGTCACTGAGATACATTTCAAGATTTCCTCCCATCTCAAGCTTGTTAATAATGATCTTCTCACCATTTCATCCACAAGAACAAAAAATCCAAAACAAAAAAAAAAAAATTTGAAACAACATTTCTATGCTTGAGAATAGAAAGCATCGAAATCTCCGTCCAAAATTGTTGTTCAATTTCATCATCCCTTCTTTATTTAACCTCTGAGCATCGATGTAAATCAAATCACCAGACCACAAAAGGTGTCCCTTGTAACCAGTTTTACAATCTACTTGGCCCATGACATTTCGTACAAAAGTTATTGGGCAAGAGTCATATTCAAGGGATTTTTTAGAGATTCAAAACGTCATGATTCAGAGAAGACATAGTGTATAGGTATCCCGTTTGTTTTGTCTCAAGAAGAAAAGGGTGTGTGGGTTTTATAAAAAGAAGCGAAGGTGTGTCTAGTGATATACATAAATATATGCCAGGTTGTCAGTTTGTGTTTGATATATAATGGATGTGGCGATTTCTGTTGCAGAACCACTTTTTTGACAGAAGCTACATAACCAATTTATAACATTGAAACCATTAAATGAATGGATGAGATGATTTGGACCATTTATGTAATTATTGTAAACTAAAAGAGTGTTGAATTAAAATAAATAAATTAGTCAAGGGTAATATAGGAATTTAGAATTTACTTATAGAAAAAAGCTGTCACACTTTTTTAAATAACCTCCTAATTAAGTAGGGCAAATAAAAATGCTTTCTCACATATTTCCGCCGTCATCTTCATCTCCCAATCACAGATCTATAAAAAAAACTTCCCAATCTCTTAATAAAAAAAACAAAGTCATCTTTAAATCTTCATAAACAAAGCCAGAGTAACTTTGATAGTGAAAACTACACTGTATTTCCCGGGATTAAATGCCTGGTTAAGGATAGTGAGAAACTCTTTCGAAATGTTAATGGTTGATTGTCCAATTTTATGGAAGCAAAGTAAATTCTGTTCTATGATTGTTTCTCCTATTAGGACTGAAAAGCTTTGACTCAGAATGAAAATCTCAAACTTGGTACGTATGAATTATTACACCCTTCTCTATAGCAGATGTTATGGTTGATTATGCACTTTTATTTTAGAGATTTTCGTAGAATGTGTTTGTGTTCTAGAAAAAAGTTAGAAATATAAAAAAATTGATCCATTGACCCATTTTTACTTTGCTAAAAAATGTTGTACTTGATTTAGTTTAAGTGAATAACAGATAGCAAAAAAAATTATTACTCATTTGAAAACAGTAAATTGGCTACGGATATGTGGTATGTGTTTAATTACACACACCTTTTACCTTTAAAAACAAGTTAAAATAACCAAAAACGGATTTAAAATGCCAAAAATATGCTTGTTTAGCTATAGTGTTTGTACAGAACGGATATCCAGATAAAAGGACGAAAATACAAAGCCAAAACGACAAAACCGTGTCACTGACTGGACAATCATGGAAAAAGACAAAGCACAAGTCTGAAAATAACCCCCGACAAATCAAAATCAAACCCGAAGCCCCACAAATGAAGAAAATAAGTTTAGTGGGCTAAAAATTGCCAAGTCCCCCTAACTTATTTGATACAGGAAAATAAGAAAAAACTTGCAAGGGCTAAAACTGCCAACTGCCCAAAGTATTAACCACAAGGGCTGATTCTGCCAACTTCCCAAAGTTATAACTCACAAGGACGTGTGATGCAAAGTCCCTCTTAACAATGAGGGACTAACCCTGTCAACTCCCCAAAAACACTTATAAACACATGGACTAAAACTGCAACTAGAGATATAACCATGAGGGACTAAGTGTGTTAAACTCCCAAACCCACACCCCTAGTTGAATTACTGTACATTTCTCCACCATTAATTTCCACGCCAAACTTCAAAAGCCACACCTCTGTCACCCCCCCCCCCCCCTCCTCGTTTACTGTTTATAAACATCCAAAACCATCACCAACACTTACCCCACTCCCCACATGGATGTGCCAAGCTGGCAATCCAAACTCCCCTTCCAAAAAATCACAATGCTGTTAATAATTTCAGATTCGGTGAGTCAGAAAGATCAAGGGCCATGATTGCTTTGAGTTCCCACTCTCACAACAAACACAAGACGTTTTTGTGTCTACAAAGAAGCACACAACAAGAGAAGACAAAAACCCGAACCCTAGCTCGTTTTCTATTTAAGCTTTTGTAAGCCATTGTGGCAAAGGAGTTAGTTTTTTAGTTTTCAGTTAGTTTTTAGTGTGTTTTTTAGCTCAGTTAAAAGTTTTTAATATTACTTTGTACTTGCATTCTTCCTTTTCATTAGAAAATTCAGTTTTATCCTTAACATTGTTGTTCTAAGTTTTATATTAACCTTGTGTTCTTAAAAATCATATAAGTTCTTATTATAAGCTTTGTATAATCTGTAATTTAAACCTTATACAAGAAATTAAGAAAAAATTAAAAGGAAAAAAGAGTTACTAGTCTGATAAGCCTATGGATGAATGAGCAAATTTGGATGTGCTCATTGGTTTGTTTAGTATAGCTTATTATAATAAGCTGGTAGTTTTAGAGCTTATTTAGTTTACATAATTCCTGTTTTGAGCAGGATTAAGGTATGCTTTCTTTTTAAAATTTTGCTTAAATTACTGAGCATAGTCTTATTTTTAGCTATTAATACTTATTGTGCTTATTTGTGTTATAATGATCCTTAAAAAAATGCCTTTAGTTGCTCTTTGTAACATTTCACGTGCTACTATGCATAAAAACTCGTCTAGAATGCTGATTGGTGCAGTTAGCTTTATAAGCTTTTTACAGTGCTTATTTGTTTTTGGGACTTTTCACTTTTTATGATTTAACCTTGCATGTTTAGTAGTTGTTTTTAAAGTTTAGTGCTTAATTCAGTAATTAAAAGTGTTAAACCCGTTTTTAAAATTATAAAGGGGTGTTTGGGTTAAGCCCAAAATGGGTCAAAACAAGAAAGTTATGGGTTGGTTTCACATGTTAAAACTTAGCTTAATTCATTAAGCTATTTGTGAGCTGTTTTTTTTCCAATTTTTTTAAGTCCAAAAGTGTTTTTCAAGATTTCCATTATTTTCTTAGGTCTGTTTGTTTTAAAAAGCTCCAAAGTGCTTATTTTTGGCTTAAACTTTATAAAACTAAGTAGTAAGTGCGTTTTGTGTCATCCATATCGTGTTAAAAACAGTAGTAGAAACCTTAGGAAACCCTTAGTTTTTTACACATGTCTTCAACCTTTTTTCTATTCGAATTTTGCATAAGTAACTAGTTAAGATTTTTACATTTAAAAACCCTAGCTTTTGGCTTTTCTAAGAAGCTAATAAGCTCTTTGATAAGTCCCCTTTGTTTCAGACCTTAAGAAGCCCTTTTTGTTGCTTATTTTTAAGCCAAAGTTGTGTCCCTAGGCTTAAAATTTACTCTAGCAGTACTTACTCTTAAGTAAGTACTGCTGAGGGTATTAAGCCAATTTTTGGCTTATTGAGCTTATTCCATTTGCTTATTATTGTTCCTAGTAGTTCATTATGATGGTATGTTGAATTGGTTTGCTTATTTTCTTACTTTGCTTGCTTATTTTGTGTTAACAGTCAAAAAGATTTAGCCATTTAAGTTTTAAGCTTATTTAGTCTTTCTGTCTAGTTTAAGCCCTTTTTAACTTATTTAGTTGTAGATTTTAACTCATTGGTGCTTATTTAGGTTAGGTTAGAACCCCTTTTCAGCTTATTTGATCATATGTTAGCTTATTAGTCCAAAAAGTCACCAAGAAAAAGTCATTTTTGCCTTTAAGTCACTTTAAGCTACTGTCTGTTTTAAAAAGCTTTTTTTCAGCTTATTTATAAGCTTTTTCAAAAAGTCGTAGTTATGAAAATTGATAAGCTCAAGGAGCTTATCAAGTTTGTTTGAAAAGTTTTTGAAAGAAAAAAAAAGGGGGAGATAAGGGGAAACCCGGGTGAGCAAGACTCGAACCCGGGCCTCTACCCTCAATACACCCCCTTTTTATAACACTCCCTTACCGCTGTGCCCTTGGGTCTTTTCTGAAAGACTCTTGGGCACTTAGTTATTTAAGGGGGTTTTAACCCTTCAAGCTATAAGCTGTTTCCAGCTTATTTCGAGCTTATTTATAAGCCAAAGTTTGGGTTTCTTATTTTTCTTAGGTAGGATTTTAGGTCTAGTATTTTAGGTAAATTTTTCAGAATTTTTAAAAATAGTTTAGTATTTTTTATAATTTAATTTCGTTATAAGTTTTAAAAATTCATAGAAAATATAAAAATTATCAAAAAAAATATTTTTCTTTTTTAGAAAATTTTCTTTAGTCATATATTACGTAGGAAAAATATAAAAATTTTCGTAGGGTCATTTTTGTAACTTTTTGATTTTTAAAGAACGGGCTCAGGTACGGTTTTTGTCTTGACTCGTTTTTGGGTCAAACGACCTCCGTTTTCAGTCTAGTCTTTTTCATTCTTC
>BQNB010036672.1:26790-49963 GCA_026074375.1 Tanacetum coccineum | reverse complement strand
ATACCCGACCCTAATTCGAATTCGGGTTAGTCGGGTTGACTCGATTTACCCGAGTTGAATTTTGAACCCGAGCAACCCGACCCGAATAGGGTCGGGTTCGGGTTCGGGTCGGGTCGGCTTTTTTGACACCCTACGTACAACTACAAATGCGTTAGTGAAACCAGTAAAAGAGTTCAACCATGAAAGAGTCTACACCTCATATGTCGTATACCAAGAAGTTTTACGTGACGAGTAACGTGCGGCGTTAATTATGCTCTCATAATTAATGTAATGTTTTACTTTCAGTTTCACTACATGTTTTTATATGTTGTCTAACACATGTTAAGAATTTTTTCACGTTTGCAATTACATTCTTAGCGGCCGATAATTAACAATATACGATATTGTGGTAAGTGTTTCATGTACATATCGTCAATTGGTCGTCGCTATAAATGTTTCCTTTTTCTTTAGTTGAATTATCGCATGTTACATGCGTTTGCAATTATATTTTGATCTTTTCACGTTCTATTTTGAATGATACACGAAACACTTACCATAATATCGTATATCATTAATTAACTGCCGCTAGGAATTTTCGCCGCTATGCGCGGGTACTCGTCTAGTATTTAAATAAGTGATTTGGAGATTAAAATCATTACAAATATCATTTAATGAATTTTTGGATATACACAAGAATTATTAAGTTTTGAAAGGATATTAATGTAATTACAAAATTTGTAAGGATATTGACGTAATATTTAAACTTTTAAAGGATATTGATGAAATTCTTCCTTTTTTTAAAAACAATTTTTTTCAAAAAATTATAAGAAAATTTCATAAGATCGGGTATGTTGGTGTATAAAACTTATGTAAATGAAAATTTTCTAATTTTAAGTTTTATACGCTTTTTTAATGTACAAAAAATGAAATTTTGATGCACAAAAATTTCAACTTGTTATAGTGCGATGCTCAATAAAATTTTGATGCAAACGTTCAAAAGAAGTTAGATACGAAAACGAATTTTTACTGCACAAAAAACGACTTTTTTCAAAAAAAATTCGGTAAAACTATCCACTTAAAAAAAATTCTTTCACAACTTTTTTATGCACCAACATAGAGGTATTCATTGTTTGGGTAATACCAAAATAAATCGAAAACCGAACCGAACCGAAAATAACCGAACATAATTTGTAACCGAACCGAATTTGCCAAAACCGAATCGAACCGAATTAAATATTTGGTTTTTGGTTAGTTATGGTTTTGGCAATATAAACCAAAAACCGAATTCATATAAATATATGTACTTTTTATATATTTATATATTTTCTAATGTAAATATAACATTTTTTAAGCTTGAATTTTTTTTGTGCTAAAAATCTTTATATTTAAATGAATAGATAATTAAAAGTATGTAATTCGGTTTATTTGGTATGGTTTTCGGTTATGGGGTTCGGTTTTTGGTTATTCGGTTCGGTTTAATCTAATTTGAATTAGGTTCGGTTTTCGGTTATACCTAAAAAAATTTAACCGAACTAACCGAACCGAATAAACCGAACAACTTGATAACCGAACTGATCAACACCCCTACACCAACATTCCTGATCTTGTGAAATATGTTTTGAAATTTTTGGAAAAGTTTTTTGAAAAAATTTTCTTCTCACGAATTTTATCTTTTTATTTGATTTTTACCTTATTAATCGCGTGAGTTATAAATTTATAATACTACAAAGTATATGTCAAGATTATTCTCATAAATTAGAGAGTTTTTTGTTTTTAGTATTTTAAGAGGGTGTTTGGCTAAGCTTATATGATGGGCTTATGAGCTTATTAGCTTATATGTGTTAAATAAGCCGAAACTAAGTGTTTGACTAAGCTTATATGACTGGGCTTATGAGCTTATATAAGAGGGTTTTGGTAAACCCAAACTTTGTGGCTTATATAAGGAGGGGTGGGCTTATATAAGAATATATTATAAAAAGACTTTTATACCCTTATTTAATAATTACACCAATTTTATTTCTATGTACTTTTTGTCATTTTAACTTATTAATTATATAAGCTAAACCAAACACTTAGCAAGGGCTTATGAGCTCATGATATATAAGCCATAAGCGGATTTTATAACATAAGCATAAGCCTAATACATAAGCTTAGCCAAACACCCCCTAAGAACAACTTCATTTTTCTTTTTGGGTTTTTAAAGGAAATGATCAATTGGAGGATTTTGATCGTGGTCTTTTGTGGGACGAGCTTTTGGAATCGATTAATTTAGGATTTGAGTTATTGGTTTGTTTCTTGTTCGAGATCTAGGTTTGGGGTTCGCCAAATCAAATTCGAATTGTAAGAAGAATATTTTATTCAACAAGGGTTAAAGAATATGTCGTCGATTGCAAAGTTTGATGTCGAAAAATTCGACTGGTCTAATGACTTCGGGTTGTGACGTGTGATGATGTAGTGTGTTGAGGGATAACAAGGTGTTGATGGAAGTCAACAAAGAAGATTCTATTGGGGAGTTTGGTTAAAGTTGGAACTTTGTATATGACAAAGTCTTTAGCTAATAAATTGTATTTTTTTAACTATAACAAATTGTACTTGAAGTAGTTTTTCACTTTCTAAATGCATTCGAAATTTTCTAAACATAAAGATGAGTTATATAAGTTGACCAATGACTTTGCGAACATAGACGTTGATATTTATGATGAAGATCAGGCACTCATGTTATTTACATCATTGCCAGTTTCATATGATAACTTTGTAAAGACATTTTTATGAAAGGGAGTGCCCACTTTAGAAGATGTCTTGCCTGCCCTCAATTCATGAGAGTTGAAGAGGAAGACATATGCAAAGGATGATAGTGATGGGTTATTTGTAAAGGGTAGGTCAGATCATTAGGGTAATCATGGACGTGGTAGTTCACGATCGAAATCGCAAGGTAAGGGAACTTATAAGGAGACGGACATACCCAAACACCCCGATAGGAGCTGAAACAAACAGCAGATAACAACAACACATTCAACAAGAAGACAGAAACTGAATTTCTATATGTGCAGCTATCAAACAACAGCTCTTTCCCATTCAATATTCACCAAATCACCAAGAATTGAGGATATACTAGGACTTTTACTACATTTCCTTTTGTAAGATTATCATTGATGTCAAACTACAGCTTCAGCCTCACAGAAAGACATCAAGATCCAATCACAAGAAGGCTTCATCAAAAGAACAATATCACTCAATGCTAGTTCATGCCTCAAAATAGCTACTTTTACTAACTCAACTAAAGACAGATGATCAAGCCAAACTGAAATATCTGTCCTAAATGAGTTAGGCTTCACCATTAAGTGAACTCTACCATTCAAACCAATAAAGTTCTATGGATATCCATAATTCCCAGACTTCATTTGCTCTATGTAAGATATTCTAAAAACCAACTATAGCTACATCCTCATACTTGATTCTCGAATAGTATCACACACATCCAAAGAACTGAGATTACATTTTCCAGTTGATGTTCAAATGCATAACTCTTTCAACATCGGTTTGTTAAAACGTTAATTACTAGCTATCAGCGGAATAGAAACCACATTTCCTCTAAATAAAATAAGTGGAAACTCTAATTAATTATAAAGCCAAAGGCAAAGAAACCACCACCAAGGTGGCCTAATGGTTAGTAGTGAGACGTCGTGATGACCTCGTGAGGTCTTAAGTTCTAACCTTATCAGGTATAGATTTTGGGGTTAGCTAAAAAAAGAGTTCAGAAATGGTCACTGAAATACTCGGTTTGGTCATGTTCATCTTAAGTCAAAAGACTCGTCATCATCAGTTAACCTAAACAGATAAAAAATCTCATTCGTTTACTCAGAATTAAATGGAACGATGTACTTTCAATTACTTGCAAGTCAGCCCATCCTAATCTTTCTTGAGCAGATATAAGACCTAATCATTTTCTCTTTTCAAATCAATATTTATCAGCATACGAGTAAGATGTTCATAACTTAACTATACATATATGTTAAAACATTTCATCCTAAGTTATGTTTTATCTCTAACATATATAAGTAATAAGAAACATGTCAGACACTTTAATAATTGCCCAAAGAATAAAACAATAAATAAGATCCAACCTGATATCCATGAGGTCGTAGATTGACCATGGCTACTCCTGTTATCCGCAAACCTTCGCGTAAAGCTATATACAAAAGACAGATTAGAATTGATCATTTCTAAATCGTTTGCCTATTACGTTTTGTCCCAAGCATGGTAGAGAATTAGAGATAGTATAGTTAAATATATATACTTACGTTTTGACGATCGAGTTTCCGTGTACTTTGATAGTCCAAATGAAATTACGCCAAAGAGAACGTCATTTATCGTCTGCATGATTGATTTATTATATGTACACAAAATAATGTTAGAAAAGTGACTTAAACTCTAAAGGTTGTACCTTTAGAATTAGAATTTTTTTATTAGTACCTTTGAATTTGGTTTTGTATTTGATTCGGAGATTTGAATAAAGCTTCAGTTTCGTTTATTGACTTTGTTATTTGTTTTGTCTTTAAATTACCAATAAGTGGTATTAGAGCTAGGTTTGTTCACGTTAAAGATGAAGAAGAAGAAGAAAGACTTATATGATTTTTGTTTGTTCGATTGTCATGGAATTTAGGTTTCGTTGATAATTGATCGTGCATGCTGGTATGGCATAGGATTTTATTACTGTTGGGCCAATATTTTTAGCTTGAGTTTAGTTTGTTATGTTCAAAAAAAAGTTTAGTTTGTTATTCAAGATCATTGGCGTTGACTTTGGATTGTTAGTCAAGACACACATTCTTTGATTTTGAATTTGGTTCGTTAGTTAAGAACTTAAGATCATTAGAGTTGATTTTTCTATTTGAATTAGACTTGTGTAGGATTTTGGACCGTAATCTTATTAAATAAGTTGGTCATTAGAATTATTATATGTATCATATTTGAGGCGTTTGAATTAAGAGTCGTTCGTCAAGTTATCTATTAACTTAAATTTGTTTAATACTCGTATAATAAGTTTGAAGTTGGGCCGTAATACTTATCAAATAAGTGGGTCGTCAGAATTAGAAATTGATATTTGAAATTTGAAATTTGAAGACTTGATTTATTATCATATCGTTTGAAGTTTGTTTGATCGTTTGAGAATTAGTTAGTTTGAAATTTGGATCTTCGTTTGTCGAGCTTTAGAATTTGGTTGTCCGAATTTGATTCTCTTTGTTAAAGATCATTTGAGCCGATTTGTTTGTTTTGTTAACCATGTTTAAATTTGTCAGTTAATCTTTGATTGTTTGTTTTGAAGTCATCGACATTTGCTTTGGATCGATTTTGTTTCGGATTGCTTTTGGGAATCGATCGTTCGTTTTGAATTAGGCTAGTATTTCTAGCGTTCGAAAATTAGAATTTTGAATTTGTTTTGAAACATGTGAAGGAGTTTAAGTCACGGTGGAGATTGTTAGGAAAATTAACTTAAAGTCTAGGTTGTTTGGTAAATTTGGTATTTTGTGTGACTTGTCCTACAAGTTTTAATATTTAAGTTCGTTTAGAATAATGAAACTATTCTATAACGGTTAGTTTAGCCTATAAATTGGGGTTGTAGATTTAGTTTTCTTTGTATTAGAATTTTGTATTGGTACCTTTAAATTTGATTTTATATTTGATTTGGAGATTTGAATAAAACTTCCTTTTTATTTGTCGACCTTGCTATTTGTTTCGTCTTTAAATTAACAACAAATAATACAACCTAATCATCATTGTTTTACTAGAAAGACGATTTATTTTCTTACAAGATCACACTGTAAGCTATGATATGTTCAGAATTTGATTCACACGATCACACACATATTTATCAAATTATATATCCTTCAGACACAACAACACACATTCAACAAATATTATAAGGATTGAGATGCTCTAAAGTTCATACAAACTTTACCGGTAAAATTCTCTCATGCCTACTGAGAGACCCAGTTTACTTTATTTTTGTAAGAGAAATTTACCGATAAAGTTAATATGAACTTTAGAGGATCTCAATCCATATTGGAAAGAGGTGCTAACTAATCTATATTTATTTCTTTTACTTGTTATTTTAAAAAAATGAGTAAGTAACTCCTAATACCGTCTTTCACAGGTTATGGGTCTCAATACCGACTTCCACAGTATATGGGGGAGGTTAAGATATAGACAGCCTTACCTTACCTGAGGTAGATAGGCTGGTTCGGGTTCGACCAACAGTAGAAAAGGACCTTCGGCCTTGCAAGGAGTGAGTATCGAACCCGTGACCTATGTCTCTAGAGGGAAATGTGATAACTAACTGATCCAACCTTGCTATGATTCTTTTACTTGTTATTTGTTGATGTAAAATAATGTCCCTTTCAATAGAAAGTTAGTCTATTTAGAATAATTATGATTTCGTCAAGCGTGTAAGACTGGACAGTGCAATCCGTTATATACCATTGTTATAGCCTTTGTTGTGCTATAGCGGCGCCATCACTGCAACACCTTTCACCGCTATAGGTTCTTCGCCAACCCCATCACCATCGTTTTTAGGGTATTTTTAGTGATGTGTTATATGAATTTTATTGAGGAGAATGTTTATGTTACAGTGATGTTATAGAGTAGACGATGAGGTAACAATTGATAACATACCAATAACACAGAACTTTACCTTACCTAGCTCTCTAACATATTATAAAAAGTTGGTGCAGAAAATTTCCGAATAATATAATGAAAATTGTAGTCAAGTCTGGCTTTATGATAGCAAGTGGTAACCCTAATGACTTTAAGACTATGCACTATGGTCATTAAATTCACTACTTTCATATCAACGCCACATCATATCACAAAATCCACCACTTTTTAGGTGTTATGGTCATCACTAAACCGACCATCAAACAAACACATATAATAATACACAATTTTATATAAACATATCTTACAATATACCACACATTTTCAAAAACAAAAAAATATAATAATAAAAAAAAACCCACTTAGCTTTGAACCCTTAAGTGGTGCAAACCACCAAAAACTTGTAAAAAATCCACCACTACGTGTGGTGGTTGGTCGCTGCTACGGGGGACTACGTGTGGTGGATGGTGATCCACCACCTCCATAGTGCTTAGGCTAAGGGTTAGGGAACATATACGTCTTTCTAAGAACTTATTACCATGATACTCCATTTGTCTCAAATTATTAGACTTTATTTTTTTTAAGGATGTCCCACTTTAATTATCTATTATAAAATATAAATAAGGAAGCATGAATGAGTTTAA
Source organism: Tanacetum coccineum (assembly GCA_026074375.1). NCBI lineage: Eukaryota > Viridiplantae > Streptophyta > Magnoliopsida > Asterales > Asteraceae > Tanacetum > Tanacetum coccineum. The sequence goes on along the minus strand of BQNB010036672.1, from coordinate 42,689 downwards.
CATATTACCTTTACTTGTAATTTATATTACAAACTTTAAAAACAATAATCAACTAATTAGTTAATGATAAAACGGTTATTCTGCAAATGTAAAAAAGAGAAACAAAAATATTCCTCTTCAATAAAGACAAGTTCCCTGATCTTCCTTCGTTTGCTTCTGTAACAAATAGTATTGCAAAACCTACTGTGGATACCTCTTCAACAAATGCTAATATCCGAGCTTTAGTCCTTGATGATCAAGACCTCATTAATGTTGAAGACCCATCTATGATGTTATTGGTGAAGCTAAAAGACATGAACTCAATGAGTAATATGTATGTGATCAGTAGGAATGAAGGTTTTACGGAATTGAAAATTCATCGTGTTGGGGGCCTTTGGATATGGATTCAATTCCCTTCGAGTTCATCAACAGATAACTTCCAAACTAATGCTTCTTTAAAGAGTATTTATTCTTGCATCAAAACTGCTACACCTTCCTTTAAAGTTGATGAATATATGATCTGGATTGAGATTTGTAGTCTTCCTTTATGTGCATGGGGATCAAATGCATACAAGAAACTATATTCATGTTTTTTGAAGCTGAGGAATCGATGGAAATGAGTTCAGGTAGGATTTGTATTTCTACTAATTCGCATAATTTTGTTTCTGAAAGAGTGTTAGCTGAAGTACACAGGGTGAATTATGATGTTCATGTGCATGAGTTAGGAACATGGAACATAAATATTATTGATGAAACACTTGATTCATCTGAGAAATTAGACGTCAATGGTAATTATTTGGCCGATTTGAACGACTTGAATGACTTGAAAGAAACTATAAACGAATTGGCAAGCAACAAAATTCAACATCTAATCAGCAAAGAGAACATGGATCAGGAAGATGACATCATCAAAGTGTCTCCTGAAATTGCAGTTTCCTCGGACCTAAGTCGGCCTCTAGGTTTTGAACATATGAAAAGAACATCTAGTAAGTGTACTACTTCTTTTGCTAGATACCGAAAGAAAGACATAAAAGGAGTTTCCCTTATTGAAGAATTATCAAAAATTATTGAGGTAGGATATTTCTTAGGTTTTGATGTTAGAAGGTGTAAAAAAACTCTCAAAATAATGATCAACGAGATTGGCGTGCATATAGCTAATAAATGAACATTCTATCCATTAATAGTCGTGGTATGAAGAAATGGAGAAAACGTGTTTGGATTAAAGACTTATGTTTTAAGCATAACATTCCTTTTCTCAGTATTTAAGAATCTAAAATGACGCGCCTTGAAACCTTTCGTCTTAAATCCATGTGGGGTAATTATAATTTTGATTTTGCGTGTAGTATAGCTCGTGGTAGATTGAGAGGCCTGATTTCTATGTGGGATCCGAATTCCTTTATTAAAGATGATATATGGTGTGATGATGCTTTTATTATTGTGAATAGGCATCGGGGGAAATACGGTTGGTGATTGTTATATGATTAACATTTATGGTCCTCAAGACTCGTTGGCTAAAGCTATTTTGTGGAATAGAATTGGTGATTTTATGCATCAACACGCTGGTAAATCTATCATTTTTGGAGACATGAACGTTGTTCGTAATGAAAACGAAAGGAGTGATTCTCTTTTTTCTCGACAGGATGCTGATAACTTCAACTCTTTTATAGATAATTCTGGTTTGATTGACCTTCCTTTGGGCGGTCGTCTTTTCACTCGGATGAACAAAGCTGGAACCAAGCTTAGTAAACTTGATCGATTCTTAATATCAGAAGAGGTAGTTGAGGGTTTACTTAATGTTTGTGTTACTGCCATTGATCGTTTATGGTCGGATCACAATCTCATTCTTCTTCATGTCTCTAAATCTGACTTTGGTCCTACTCCTTTCAAGCTTTTCTATTCCTGTTTACTTCGTGATTCATTTGATGAAGTTGTCAAAATGGAGTTACCTAAATTGGAGGAACATAACTTTGGATGGAAGCTCTTATCTCATGAAAAATTTTGCCTCCTCAAAGCTAGAATTAAGTAATGGCACTCTGAAATTAAAACTTCTGATTGTGTTACTAAACATGATAACTTGCAACTTATCAAGTCTATAGTAGAGAAAATTGAAGCGGTTTCTACGAATGATGACGACCGTGATTCTCGTATTAACTTTCTTCAAGAGGTGGATATATTAGATACTTTTGAATCCTTTGATCTTTTTCAAAAGGCGCGTGTCAAATGGGATATCGAAGGTGACGAGAACTCCAAATTTTTCACGGGCTGATAAATCAAAAAAAGAGAACTCAAATGATTCACGGTATCATGAAAGAAGGTGTTTGGATTTCGGATCCTTCTCAAATTAAGGAAGAGTTTCTCAACTTTTTTAAAGAAAAGTTCAAAGACCATGATTCGAATGTGGATTTTCCTCCGTTTGCTAACTCTTCTGGATTATGTGCTCTTGACCATGATAGCTTAGAGACTCATATTTCTTAGATGAAGTTAAGAATGTAGTTTGGGATTGTGGTAGTTCCAAGGCTTCTGGCCCCGATGGGTTCTCTTTCGCTTTTGTGAAGAAATATTACGATTATATTAAAGTTGACATTATGAAGTATGTCAATATTTTTCTTGATACTGGTTCGTTGCCCCATGGATCTAATTCTTCTTTCTTCACTCTCATTTCAAAGGTTAGCAACCCTATTTTCATCAAAGATTTTTGTCCCATTTCTCTTATAGAAGTTCATTACAAAATCGTAGCTAAAATTCTAGCTAAACGGCTAGCCAAGGTGATTGATATGATTGTTAGTCACGAGAAATCGGCCTTCATAGCTGGTCGTCAAATTCTTGACGGTCCTTTTATTCTTAGTGAGATTGTCGAATGGTTTTAAAAAAAGTTGTTAATTTTCAAGGTTGATTTTGAGAAAGCTTTTGACTCGGTGAGCTGGAAATATTTAAACTTTGTTCTTCTTAATCTTGGCTTTGGCTCTAAATGGCGTTCTTGGATTAGAGCTTGTTTATCCTCATCTCGGGCTTCGGTTCTCGTCAATGGTAATCCTACCTCTGAATTTTCTATCAAACGTGGCCTCAGGAAAGGAGATCCTCTCTCGCCTTTACTTTAATTCTTGTTATGGAGGGGTTGCATAACGCTCTCTCTCTGCCGCGGTTAGCTCGGTTCTTATAAGAGTCATCAAATTCGGTTTTCCTGAAGTAACTATATCTCATCTATTTTATGTCGACGACGTGATTATCACTAGCGAATGGAATGATAATGATTTAGACAATATCATTCGTGTTTTACAAGTCTTCTACTTAGCTTCGGGTTTAAAAATTAACATTTAGAAAGCTAATGTTTATGGCATTGAGGTTTCGGATGTCAATGTCTTTTCCATGGCCAGTAATCCTGGATGCGCTTCAGGATCCTTTCCTTTTACTTATCTTGGGTTACCCATTGGTTCTAATATAAGTTTGACATCGAGTTGGCAGGTTTTATAAGACAGGTTTCAATCGAAGTTATCTTCGTGGAAGGATAATCTACTTTCTATAGGGGGTTGTCACACCTTAATAAAAGTTGTTCTTGGTAGCCTCGGTATCTATTACTTCTCGATATTCAAGGTCCCTGAATTTGTTCTAAATTCCTTGGAAAGATCCAGAGCAATTTTTTTTTGGGAGGTTCTCACGAAGCTAGAAAACTACCTTGGATTCAATCGAAAAATCTCCTCTCTTCTTATGATAACGACGGTTTAAACATCAGTAATCTTAAAGCTTTTAACCTCGCCCTTATCTAAAAGTGGCGTTGGAGGTTGTTATCGCACAAGAACGTGCTCTGAGTTAAAGTTATCAAAGTTTTACATGGCCAGGAAAGTGGCTTTGATAACAATGGTTGCATCTATAACGGTACGTGGGATAGAATTGTTGGTTCCTCTAATTTTTTACTCTCGAATAACATTATTTCTAATAGTTCCTTTCGTTTCTAAGTGGGTTGTGGCACCCGTATCCGTTTCTGGAAAGATACTTGGGTAGGAGATTCTCTTTTTTATATTAGATATAATAGGCTATACCGATTGGAGAATGAGAAAGATTGTCTTATTATTGACCACATTGATCATGGCCAATGGCGTTGGAATTGGTCAAGGCCTAACCTTGGAGCTCAAAATTCTGTTGATTTACTCGACATGCTTTTTGAAATTAGTTCTGCAGAAATTAACGAAGTTGAAGATACTTGTGCGTGGTCGTTACACACTGATGGAACTTTTTCTGTAAAGGACGCTCGATGCATTATTGATTCGAAGATGCTCCCTTCTTTGGCTCCATCGACAATTTGGGATAAAAACATTCCTCGAAAGGTCAATATTTTTATTTAGAGACTGATATTGGATCGCTTTGCCTCATAAGTTGAATCTTTCTTCCCGCGGTATTGGTGTTCAGGCGATCTCTTGTCCCTCTTGCAATGGTAACGTGGAATCTTCAAATCATATTTTCTTTGAGTGTAAAATTGCCAAGGACATTTGGATGCATGTTCTTAAATGGTGTGATATTTCTTTTCCTCCTTTTACTTCGTATGAGCATTGGAAAGGTTGGTTTACTTCGTGGCAGGTGGTTAAAGAGAAGTCTCGGTGCTTATCAGTTATTTTTTCTTCTTCTCTTTGGTGGCTTTGGAGGTATCGCAACAATGTTACTTTTCGTTCACACCTGATAAGGAAAAGTGACATTTTGGACAACATTCGTCTTTCCTCGTATTCTTGGCTTCATCATAGGGGTCACATGATCTCCAATTGGATTGACTGGCTTAAATCCCTTATGCTTCTCTCGAGTAATGGTTTAGGTTGACGTTTGTTTTTTATCCTCTCGTGTTCTTCGAAACTTGTTTGGGGTTGCATCAAAAACGCTCCGGAGTGAAAACCGGTGGCTCGGCCTCCGTGAGCGAGAATTTTTCTCTTGTCCTGTATAGGCAAGAGTTTTTTCATCCTTTTTGTAGCCCTTGTAGTTAAAGCTTTGGGAAAATGTTAGTCTTAGGTGTTTTGCTTATTTCTAGTGTTGTATTTGTACTTTTCTGGCTTCTAGCGTCTTGCTAGTAGCCTTTTATTAATATAATTATCTTTTACCGTTAAAAAAAAGAAAAACAAAAATATTAATTATATTATATCATATTTCATATATATTGAGTTTAAATAAAGCGTTGTACATAATTAATAAAGTTAAGAAATTATTTTTACATGTAAATAATAAAAAATTATCAAAGTTGAATCAAAAAACCTGTCACGCCTCACGCTTTATCTCACACTACGTCTAGAGTTGATGTCTTGGTCCATTTCGTAACGTGAAGGTCACGACTCACGCTTTAGCGACACCTTAACGCCGTCATAACACCTTTTAGAACACCGATGAAAACTAATGTCATTAAGTTGAAGGGTGAACTAAAAATATTACTTCAACCAAAATAAACTTTTGTTTTTATGAAGGCTATGTTCGGAAGGTCATGACGATGTTTTACACTACCCCAATTTTCACTTTTCTGTGACAGGTATCTTTCACGATTACACATGTCGTCCATATAGGTTCACTACACTACAATAAAATCAGTTTCTTGGCCCCGTGTTTGACCAAAACACTTAGAGCACGGGGTACCATAACGCCGTGGTGGCCGGCGTTAACGCCGTGGCCGGCGTTATGGTACCGGACTCTCTTTTTCGGCAACGGCGTTGGGTGTCAAGTTGCCACAACAACTTGGTAACTTGGCCCTCTTTTTAAAAAAAAAAATTCATTTTCACCCCCTCAACGTTTAAAAACGGCTAGTTTTCAAAATTTGAATTTTTTTTCATTTTACCTTATAAATACTACCCCAACTCAACCATTTTACACACACTAAAACAAAAACACTCTCTACACACAAAAATGAATCAAAATAATGAAGATCGTCAACTCTCCGTTTTTGAAATCGATGCTAATGATGATGAAACCGACGTGGTCTTTTTGGAGCAAGCGTACGCGTATCACCAACAATTGGTTGTCGAAGAAAATCGTCTACCACTTACCCGGAACCTAATCAATCGTGACCGGGAGGGGGCCGAAGAACGATTGATGGCCGATTATTTCAATGATCATTGCAGGTATCCCTTATATTATTTTCGAAGAAGATACCGTATGCGCCGAAAACTATTTTTGAAAATAGTCAAAGGCATTAGCACTTATGAGGCCGATCCTCTTCCCGATCATTTTAATTTTTTTAGAGTTCGACCCGATGCTACGGGTCGAATGAGTCTTAGTGTTATTATGAAATGCACAGCGGCCATACGCCAATTGGCATACGGCAACACGCCCGATGCGTTTGATGAATATTTGCAAATGAGTGAGCGTACTGCACGTGATTGTCTAACTAATTTTAATAAGTGCATAATTTCTTTGTACATGGCCGAGTATTTAAGAAAGCCAACGTTGGAAGATGTTGAAAACATATATAATAAACATCTTACAACTCATGGTTTTCCGGGAATGCTTGGAAGCATTGATTGTATGCACTGGGAATGGAAAAATTGTCCAGTTTCATGGCACGGACAATACGGTAGGGGAGATAAAAAATACCCTACTATAATGCTTGAAGCTGTTGCTTCGCAAGATTTGTGGATTTGGCATGCTGACTCACTTTCGGCAACAGCGATTGGGTGTCAAGTTGCCACAACACCTTGGTAACTTGGTCCTCTTTATAAAAAAAAAAAAATTCATTTTCACCCCCTCAACGTTTAAAAATGGCTAGTTTTTAAAATTTGAATTTTTTTTTGATTTTTTTTTATTCATTTATAACCTTAAAAATACTAACCCAACTCAAACCATTATACACACTAAAAACAAAAACACACTCTACACAACAAAAATGAAATCAAAAAAATGAAGATCGTCAACTCCCCGTTTTTAAATCGATGCTAATTGATGATGAAACCGACGTGGTCTTTTTGGAGCAAGCGTACGCGTATCACCAACAATTGGTTGTCGAAGAAAATCGTCTACCACTTACCCGGAACCTAATCAATCATGACCGGGAGGGGGCCGAAGAACGATTGATGGCCGATTATTTCAATGATCATTGCATGTATCCCTTATATTATTTTCGAAGAAGATACCGTATGCGCCGAAAACTATTTTTGAAAGTCAAAGGCATTAGCACTTATGAGGCCGGTATCCTCTTTCCCGATCCATTTTAATTTTTTTTAGAGTTCCGACCCGATGCTACGGGTCGAATGAGTCTTAGTGTTATTAATGAAATGCAAACGGCCCTTACGCCAATTGGCCTACACGGCAACACGCCCCATGCGTTTGATGAATATTTGTAAATGAGTGAGCGTACTGCACGTGATTGTCTAACTAATTTTAATAAGTGCATTATTTCTTTGTACATGGCCGAGTATTTAAGAAAGCCAACGTTGAAAGATGTTGAAAACATATATAATAAACATCTTACAACACCATGGATTTCCGAATAGCTTGGAAGCATTGATTGAATGCACTGGGAATCGAAAAATCGTCCATTTCATGCAACGGACAATACGGGTAGGGGAGATAAAAAAGTACCCTACTATAATGCTTGAAGCTGTTGCTTCGCAAGATTTGTGGATTTGGCATGCATTTTTTGGGGTAGCAGGTGCAAATAACGATATTAATGTTTTAGATAATTCTCCGTTATTTGATGACCTTATTAATGAACACAGGCCCCCTGTACTTACGGATGTGTAAATGGATGGTTGGTTTAGAAAAAGGGAATTAACTTAGCCGATGGTATTTACCCACAATGGGCGACTTTCGTGAAATCTTTCACGGTTGCAAATGACGCGAAACATGCTTACTTTAAAAAGCGTCAAGAAGGTGCACGGAAAGATGTCGAACGTGCTTTTGGTGTTCTCCAAGGACGTTGGGGAATAATACAACAACCAGCACCCCCCCCCCCCCACTCCCCCACCCATCCCCCCCCCAGCACGATCATACCATGTCAACACCATTCGTCGAGTCATGTATTCTTGCATCATACTCCATAACATGATTTTAAAAGATCAAAAGATGGCGGTTTTTTACTGGAACGAGGTGTACGCTAACCCGTCAAGAAATATGCAGCGTACATGGATTGAAAGGTGTGAAACTCAACGTCGGAAAAATAAAGAAATGCGAGACCGAGATACGCATCTAAGCCTCCAACAAAACCTTATGGAGCATATTTGGCAAGAAGTTGAACACGAAGATGAAGACTTTTAGTCGCCGGGGCGTATGTTTTTTTATTTCGTATGTTTTTTTATTTCGTATGTTTTTTATTTCCGTATGTTTTTTATTTCCGTATGTTTTTTAATTCGGTATGTTTTTTAAAAGTATTGTAATGTGTAATATTGTTTAATGAAATATTTTAGTTTGTTTAAGGGGGTGTTATGAAAAAGCTGAAAAAGTGGTGTTATAACTCAAGTTATGGTTACCTGGGTTTTTTTGGATGTGAATGTGAATGTGAAAAAGCTGACGTGGCACCCCATAACTTGGTGTTACCAAGTTATGGTACCTGGAGCTCTAGTAACGACATGTTGTCACTAAAGATTCGCTAAAAGACAAAAGAATACAATTTTAAATCTTTTACTTTGACTATTATCTTTATCGACGACAATGCAGTCGTTATAGATCCACGGCGAACGAATGTTTTGGTCTCGGTGAACATCAGGGGCGGAGTCAGACAAAATTTTAAAGGGGGCAAAAAAATTTTAAGCCTAACAAAAAATAGCATGCAAATAATCAAGCATGTGGTTGTCAATAACAAACAAAAACAAAATTTCTACGTACAATTAAATAGTATAAGTAAAATTTAAACAGTACTTGATCATAAATAAAGTTTCGAAAAAAACAAGGACCTAACATGTAAATATGATATTAAAACAAGTTTCTGCATAAAGTACTCATAACAATAATAAAACAAAGTACTAGTATTTTGTTTTTATCCACCTTCTATCTATCTGCTTCATTATACTGGTTCATCTCCTTCATCCATTTTTCTTCTAAAAATCAATCACTCACTTTTTTAATATTTCTCATTTATTTAAGTGAAAGGTTCGAAAACCACAACAAATACAACCTTCAAACGACTGAAACTGATTTTTTAGAGGGGGCAAATAAAGAAAATACCTAAAAAATTCAAAAAGTTTCTACTACAAAATTTTCCGGTGGGGGGCACCTGCCCCTGTGCCCCCTCCGTAGCTCCGCCCCTGATGAACATATAAGGCTACCCAGTATGGTAGTCGGTCTCGACTTGCACTTTCCGGTGCAACATTAGCTTTTTCTTTCCAGCGACCTACATGAGACCTTTTGCCATTATAAAGCGACCTTCATTTTTTTTTTCATTTTCAATTCTTTTAACATTAAATTTAAATTTCATTAATAATAAAAAACATTACATAAAATAAAAAAAAACATTACATAATAATTCAAATAAAATTAAAACATTACAATAATAAAATGACTAAACTGTTATTAATTTGCATTATTCCAAATGTGTTCCACTAAATCGACTTTTAGACTTAGATAAGCCGTTCTGTCGACTATTTCCTGAGTAACTTGCATTGATTCTTCATGTGTTCGTACGGGATTATCATCACGGTGTTGTTCTTCTAGAAAAAAATCGGGAGATATCGCATTCCCGTTGTCATGAATTATCATATTATGTAATATGATGCATGCGTACATTACATCCGCTAGTCTACTTCGCGACATCCCTCGAGCCGGATATTTAATTAGCTTCCAATTCAGCTTTAATACACCAAAAGCTCGTTCCACATCTTTCCTTGCTGCTTCGTGCTTTGGTCTTGTTACAAATATTTCGTTTATGATCATGCGTACCTTTATTTGTAATGATTTAATAAGAACGGACCATTTGCGGATTATATCCGTCAGCAAGATAATATCATCCCCCCCAAAAAAAAGGGCCCCCCCCCCCCCCCCCTGGGGGGGGGGGGGGGGGGGGGGGGGGGGGGGGGGGGGGGGAAAAACACCAAAAAAAAGTTATTAAATAAAGTTGTTAGCCAAGAAGTACATCCGATGCTATCCCTGATTTGCGAGCATTGACAATAGGGGATTGACTAAATACGTTCAATGCGTCTTCTTATCCGGAGACACCAAAGAAAAAAAAAAACCGGCATATCCAAATTCCATAAATCATTGGAGGCTATCACTTTCAATAAAATGAATGGATCTGGCCCGTGATCACCCCTAGAGAATTGAGCTCTGTATGCGACTGGGCAATTCGCCCACGGCCAATGTGTACAATCAATGCTTCCTAACATCCCAGGAAACCCATGCCATTGATCGTGACGAGCATAGAGTTTTTCCACGTCAGTATACGTCGGCTTGCGCAAAAACTCTTCACCATATAAATTCATGATGACCTTACAAAACATCTGGAGACTCTTACGGGTTGTTGTCGCACCCATTTGTAGATATTCGTCTAGAGAATCTGGAACGGATCCGTACGCCAATTGACGAATTGCGGAAGTACACTTCATCAATGATGAAATACCACGCTGTCCCGTACAATCATTTATTTGTTGAAAAAAATGAGAAGCATCGGTTACTTCTCGAACAATTTTGTAAATAGTCTTCGGCTCATTCTGAAACGGTCACGGAATATTGCTTCATCAAACTGTGGGTGTTCCGAGAAGTAAGCCATTACTAAACGATCATGAGCACCGTAACGATCCTTTTCTACTAGGGTTCGTTGGACTTTTGGCTTTGACGCTTCATAAGCCGCTTGACAGGCCTCCGTAAACATAACAAGCTCGCTATTAACTCCATCTTCATCGTCCGAAGAGGTAAAAAAAATAGATCGGAAGACATTGTGTAGATTAGTGGTTTGAATGTGTGTAGAGAGAATAGTTGTTTGAATGTGTGATGAAAATGGTGAAATGAGTGGGTATTTATAGTGTTAAATTATTTAAATTTCAAAAATTAAAAAGTTTTTTTATATTAAAACAAATTCGTGCTTGCTTTTCTCCCTCGACCGTTGTCGAGCAAACGACAATATTGGAAAAAAAATCTTCGGCGACCTCGACCTCTACTGACGTCCCACTATAAGGGCGACCGACGGCGACCGACGACGACCGAGTCGGTCGACCGACCCATAGTGGGTAGCCTAATTTCCCACCGAGCTCGAATTTACCGAAAAATCTTTTGTCGTCGCTATAGGTTAGGCTCTTTAAATTAATTATTTAAATGAATTTAAATTAATGAAAAATGATTTTAAGTTAATTTAATATAAATTACTTAAGTTAATTATTTAAATTATTTAAAATATGATTTAATAATATAAGTTATTTAAATACATTTTAATTAATTATAAATGATTTAAAAACTAATTATTAAAATTAGTTAAATTAATATGAATTATTAAGTTAATTATTTAAGTTATTTAAAAATGATTTAAAAATATAGTTAATTATTTAAATGAATTTAAATAACTTGCATTACTTATTAATGATTACTTTCCTGTTTCAAATGTGTCAATTTTGTATTTGCAAGTTTTAACTTGAGAATAATACTCCTAAAAATGGTTAAATTAATTTAAATTTTGTACGTTTTGCTTTTTTACAAATGTACCTCTTGAAGCATCTCTAATGCGTGCATCATATAACACCAAATTTAGAGAAAAATTTCTTCAACCAAGACACTAAAGTTGGTGTTTTTTCTGTGGTATTTAATTTGTTATATATTGTTTACATTGAGATTTACGATTAAATCCCGAATCTGGTAGTGGGCCGTAAGAGCGACGGCCCAAGGCAACAAGTATTTTGGGGGCATCAGTATCAGGTCTAGTGTAATCTATAAATTATAAACAACTAAAAATCAACAGAATGTCAAAAGTTACATGTAGTATAGTGGAAAACGCATTGACCTTTTACCTTTGAAGTCCTGTGATCGAATCTGTTTTAGCACTCTTTTCTAATTCATTATACATTTTAGCTTTTCGTTTAATTGCCCGTCTAAAAGTCCTTGTCAATTTATTCCTTACTTCGTTAGTATCCCTTGTTAATTTCTTTTCTCATTGCATATATTTAACACGTCTGATAAGCACTTGGTTGTATTTCATGTTTACTTTTTGAAAACACGATTGCATTTCATGTTTACTAAACACAATAGTATTTCTTGTTTACTGAGAAAGTTGCTTTTTTCTAAGGACTCTTGTGTGACTTGTGAGGTATTAGATTTCCCGTCCTAGGTGGCTTGATGTTTATATCAGTAAGTTTTCGAATAAACTTATATTGCCTCAAATATGTAAAAAGTTCATCCATCGTAAGAAAACGCCGTCTGAAATAAAAACAACAAAAAGATCATCCTAAATGAAAACAAAATAAAACGAAATCGACCTAAATAAAAGTTTGTCGCGTCACAATGCGCATTAAGGTATAAACCTCGTTAAGCTCAAATAGAAACACTATTAAAAGGAAACAATTTAATGGGGTCAACAAGATTAATGATTATTTACATCATATCCCTTAATTCAAGCAAAGATATTCCTTAATTCAAGAAAAGATATTCGGTCAACGAGTAATAGCCACATAATAATTGTTTTCCCTCTTTAAAGTGGTGGCCCTTTCAAGTGCAAAAGCCGAGTTCCGAGGGATTGCAAGGGGGATAACTGAAGTGTTGTGGATACGAAAGCTACTAACTGAGATAGGATATCCACCACAAGAACCTAGCAAAGTCATGAGTGACAATAAAGCAGCCATCTAAATTTCAGAAAATCCAGTACAACACGATCGAACAAAGCATATAGAAATAGATCGACACTTCATCAAAGAAAAGTTAGAAGCAGAGGTCATCACACTTCCGTTTGTTCGGTCACAAGACCAACTCGCCGATATTTTAACAAAAGCTGTTAATGAAAGAACCTTTGAATTTTGGAAATCCCACTATTCAACTTGAGAGGGGGAATTAAAAGGAAACAATTTAATGGGGTCAACAAAATTAATGGTTATTTACATCATATCCCTTAATTCAAGCAAAGATATTCCTTAATTCAAGAAAAGATATTCGGTCAATAAGTAATAGCCACACAATAATTGTTTTCCCTCTTTAAGTCCATTGTAGTTTTGTATAAATAGCGGTTGTTCTCTGCATTGTAAATTAATCAATCAATATAATAAAACCACTATTCTCAATTCCTATCAATTTTTATCAAAATCAAGCATAAATGGAGCGTGGGTTTTATGGTATAAATCAAACAAGTAGCAACACGAGGGACAAAATGATTATAAAATAAAGCAAGAATTAGTCATTGGTTATTAATTAGCACTTTATTAATATATGTAAAGCATTTGTCATAAAATGGCTTAAAACAATCGAACCGGCATAAAAAAGGGGCATTGTTCAAGCGGCTCACCGAAAGCATCCAAATACTCAGGACCGACAATGCGATTAATACAACTATGATGGTACACAATCAATAAACATGCTAGTACTTTACGACGCATACAAAAAGTTGAGTCTTTACTTAGTGGGTGTTGTTAGGGTATTTTTAGTGGTTAGTGTCCACCTTCCCATGCCACTTTTATTTTGTGAACATGAAATAACTGTTTTTTAATGTTTATATTCCGTATATTTTGTCTGTTAATATTTTTGATTTATTAAACTTTATATTTTTTATTACGTATTTTCAGTTTAGAATTTTATAATTAAAACAAAAGTATAAAAAGTGGTGGCATATTTTCAGTGGATTTTGAATATCCGTCTCTCGGATAAGTATAAAAAACTTCTTGAAGGTGTTTGTTATATCATGTGGTGGCATATTTGGACGTTTCGTAATAAGAGTATCTTTGGTGTGAAGATTCCTTCTAAGGAGGCTATTTTCGAAGATATTGTTTCTCGGTCGTATTATTGGTGTCGGTCTAGATGTAAAGCTTCTTTTAGTTGGATTGATTGGTGTAAAAACCCTTATCTTGTCACTTTGTAATTGTCTAGCTCCTTGCTAGTTTTTCGTTTAATAAAATCGCCGTTCAAAAAAAAAATATTTAAAACAAAAGTATAAAAAAAAGAGATGCCAATATCATTTAAGAGGTATGTAAAACCAAATTCTTACTCAAATTCAACCGAGCTAAAACTTTTATGTTCGTAGTTTTCTTTTAACTATAGAACTCACACAGTAAACAACTAAACATGGCAGGACTTTATTTTGAAACGCGAAATATTCACTTTTGTATATCTATACTCAAATTACTCCAACAAATTGCAAAAAAGACATTCCCTTTTCTATATTTTATAAAACAAAAAAAATATTTTGATTAATTTTGTGTGTGTTCAAACATGATAATGCTAATAAAAGGAAATTTTGTCGCCCGTTGTTTCAGGAACATAGTTAGGTTTTCTATGTATTTCATTGTTTATACTTTGTATTTGTACCTTTTGGAGTTGCATGTTTCAACAAAAATAGATATAATCAGACTAATACTATTTTACATACTCCGGATAGTTGTCACTATATATAAGTGGTAATAGGTTTAATTTACCTTTTCTGCTAATTGTTTTTAATCTAGTAGTACTTCTTAGTACAGTTTAAATATTGTCTACTAATGATTTTTCATATATAGTAAATTAAATCTGTTCTCCTTTTTTAGGAATTCTCAGTAGTAAAATGAGGAAGATTAATACACTTTTTCGATAGAACATAATTAACTTATAGAATGAAAAATTTAATAAATTATCCTAATATAGGCCTGGGATACAAAAACTTTCAAAATGTAAAACTTACTGTATTTAAGGTTGGATTTCTTCACAAGTTTTTCATGTCGTCGATCAAAAACCTTGCGGTGACTAATTTCCTAGCCAGAGCTCGACCCCAGGCTCCGCCACTCACGGACCGTTGTCTCATCTCGAAGCACAAGCTCTCCTATAAAATCATAACATGAACACCATTGTGAACCATACCACCTTTAAAAAACCTCCACAAACAACCTCAACGGTATCCTTTCCACAGTCGCTATTATAAGCCACCTGTTCACTGTGGCAATTTCTGGGATCGTCAGCTTTTCGACACAATTGTCAAAAGCAACGACAACAGTGAGATCCCGTTCTCCGATCTGCATGATGAACACGAATAACAGCACATTGGTGGGAAGTAAGCAAATGGACTTCCCACAAAGGCTTATCAGTCCCAAATGGGACTGACACAGCAAGATCAGCCATAAAAATATTGACTGCATCTTCGTCATCTTTGGCTTCCTCAATGGGGTCATGATGGATGAAGATGTGACGGTCTAAGTCAATCTCAGTTTTTCTCCAATATTCTTGGCCGTTCTTATCAATAACCAAGATACTAGAAAACCGAGGGTGCTTTGTTAGCATTGAACCAGCAACAACTGATTTTATATTATCAATACGAAGTGGTTCATGACCGCCGAGGCAGCAAAGGATAGCAATGTTGGTCTCCCGTTGGAGAAACAACCTTCCTGCCGGCGTTAATGGCTCGTCGTCGTATAACTCACGGCTCATTTTACTAGCTTATGTTCTCGTTTTGTTTCAATATGTTGTATGGTTTTTTTGTGTTTTTAAAGATGGAAACACGTTAATAACTTCAACTACCAACCCTACTCTTGTTCAAATAAATAATTCAAATACTGCTACTCTCATGATAAGATGTACTAAAAGTTTATGTTTGGACATCATCTATCAACATATTTAATGCGAAGATGTACTAAAAATTTATGTTTGGACATCATCTATCAACATATTTATTCTGCGAACCATTAAATCATTAGTATGTCGAGCAGGGGCGGCTCAATCTCTTCGGAGGCTTAAAACGAAGGCTCAAGACGGAGCCTTTTTATAAAAGTAACCTGTTGAAAAATTGTTTATATAAAGGGTTTTTCTAACATGTGCCCCAGGGGCACATGTTAAGGTGGGGACATCAGGCTGTGTGTCACAGCCTGATTGGCCAA